>PVKA01048971.1:0-13508 GCA_004027165.1 Ctenomys sociabilis
CCGCCCGCCACTCCAGTCCTAAAACAGGCCTGAAACATCTTCTTACTTCCCCACTAGAAAGTCTGGTCCTCCTTGCGTTTTTTATACTCCAAAATCCCTTAGTTACCTTAGTCTTCTCCTAGATCTCTGCTCTCCTTTTCTCATTTAAGTTTCTTAAGGTCACTGACTTCTGATGACTAACAGACTGTTCTCCTCCTGTTCTTTTCCTCCTACTGTTAATCCTCTTGTGACATAAAATCCTGACTTCTTCTTCCTAGCTGTAACTCCTTAGAGGTCTTATTCCCAGACCTTGCCCAAAGGGGGACCTCACAGAAATTTTGATTGTTGTTGATAAACAATGTATTAATAAGACCTCTTGGGTTGCAAGCAATAGGAGTTGAACAGAGGTTGTTTTTAACTTTACTGAATAAGAAACAATTCAGGGGCCATCGCGATGGCTCATTGGCATAAACTACTGCCTCGTAAGCACAAGGCTGTGAGTTTGTACCCTGTACCAAAAAAAAAAAAAAAGAATTCACCAGCCTGAAAAGCTACAGAGCCTCGGCTGAATGCAAGAACTTACTTGCCATCATACATCTCTTCTTTGCCTGCCTCTGCACTGGCTTCATTCTGAGGCAGGCTCTCCAGTCCCAAGGCAAGAGCCACAGTAGGCTTGCATTCCACTGTCTTCTTTTTTTTTTTTTTTGTTTTTCAGAACTGGAGATTGAACTCAGACCCTTGCCCTGGTCAGGGAAGTGCTTATTCTACTGAGCCATCTTCCCAGCCTCATTCCACTGTCCTAGTACCACAAGGGAACAAGAATTCTTCACTCTTAAATTCCACAAAAAGTCCAAGAAGTGATCCTCACTGGCCTGGTTTGTGACGAGTGGTCATCCTAAGTCACTACGACTGAGGCGATGAAATATATCCGGGGGCATCCTGGATGGGTGGCGAGGCCTGAGTTGGAGAGCTCCAGTAAAATTCATGATAAAGTTATCTCTGCTAACAACCTGAATTGGAGTGGTTCCCCAAAGGAAATCGCTGGCTGGAGAAGTTATAAAAAGAAGGGGAATTGATGTTGGTACACCAAAGGTACAAACTCTATAAAGATTCATGGGATTCGGGCTCAGCAAGGACCTGAAGATATTTTAGACTGCCTTGCACTTTAGAATCACAGAACTGGTTTACCCTGGCATGGGGAGAATAATGTTCTCTTGGAGTCTGGGGGCTCCCCAGAAAGCACAAGGAGCCTTAGGCTGAGATGCTTGCTCAGTGCAGGCACTTGGAAATTCAGGAAGGCTGGACATGGTGGTGGTGCATACCTGTAATCCCAGCACTGAGGCTGAGGCAGGGGTCTGAGTTTGAAGCCAGCCTGAACTACATAGGGAGACCCTCTCTCAAAAAAAAAAAAAAAAAAAAAATCAGGAGGATTGTGATTTCTTTGGTGTAAAACTCTTCTCCAGAGCACTACAGGTGATTCTGCTGCCCAGTCAAGGTTGAAAGATTCTGGTGTTGGAAAGATGTTTTACTGCAGCAAGGATTCCAGATCAGTTCTTTGAGACAAGGTCCTCTATGTCAGGATTAGAATGCTTTGCCCTCTCTGCATACAACTTTTCAGAAAAGGATCACTGGGATTTTCTTGGAGGCCAAGGGTAAATGAGTGAACTGTGGGTGATGTTGTGGGGTCCAAAGCCCCTGAAAATAACAAAAGCTACTGTTTATAGAATGCCAGCTGGAAGGCAGGCACTGTGCTTTGGGCTTCACAGATGGCACCCCGTGTAAATTCCAGTATTCACAATGCTTCCCTGTGAACATCATTAAACGTACTCTCATCTTACAGTTGAAGAAAATGGGATGAAAAAAATGGGATAAAAATAATTGGCCAGGCCAACAGAGTTGCAACTGTTTTAAACATCTGGACAGTGAGACTGCCCTGGCCCTTCTACCCTGCAGCAGATGTGGCCCTGCCTGTGAGGAACAGCACCAGCAATACTGCAGACTGTGGAGCGGCCCCTTGTCAAGCTCTTAAGGCTGGAAATACAATGCAGTGCACGTTCATTACCAGATTCCTTAAGTGATTTTAATAGGAAAAAGGGGCAAGGGAAGATAGGGTCGAAGGAGTTAGATTCAGAGAGATGAAACAGAAGAGATGCCCTGTTCCCCAGGGTGCTTTTTTTTTTTTTTTTTTTGGTGGAACCGGGTCCCCAGCCATCATTTTTCCTCTCAGGATCCTCAGCATCTTCCTTCCCTACAAGCAAATTAAAAATAAAATTATAAATATTTTTTAAAATTTTGTTTTAAAGCATGAAAAACAACACTTATCCTGGACTCAGAGCTAGAGCAGAAGCCTTCCCTTCCTGGAATCCCTGCTCCCTTTGAGGTTCGCTTTTGACTACACCGTGGGGGTGGGGAGGGCTTCCCTGTTCTCCATTTCCCTAGAGACCAGCGGAAATTGGTTTCCTCAGTTCCCCTCCCGCCCCACCCTTGACCTGGCTTGGGGAGGGAGGTGTTGTCAGCGAGTCTGGGCGCCCGGGCAGAGGCGGCTCTCCAGGGACTGCAGGGAGAGCCCGGGCTGCAGCGCCTGCTCAGTTCGCGCTCACTGCGTCTCAGGCTCCCCTAGCTTGGCTCCGCGCCCAGCGCAGCAGCGGGGAAGGGAGCGAGGAGGCGGGGGATGGAAGAGCCCTATCAGCGAGGGGCGCGGGAACCGAGCCGGAGAGGCACCTCCAGGGGGCAGCACCGGGCCGCAGCGCACAGCCTCTTCCCGCTAAGCCTGGGGTCCCCGGGCAGCCCTCAGGGAAGTCCTCCCGGCCGAATTCTGCAGGGCGCGCCCCTCCTCCACCCTGACTGGATAAAGGAGGGGGAAGTGCCCAACCTCCTCAATTTATATCGTCCACTGGGAACAAGACTCAGGACTGTGCTAAATCAGGTTCCCACCTTCGGTTCCTCAAAGGTGGGCTCTTACCGGGTTGGGACCAGGGAACAGCGTTGTGGGTGGTGCAGAGGAGCTACCTGATAGCCCAACCCACTGACAGGTGGTGGAGAAACACGTCCCACTGCTGAGAAGCATCCCAAGAACCACATGGCCAACATTTTCTAGCCTCAGTTTCCCCAATGACACCATTGGTCAAAGCCTAGGGTCAAGGCCCCGCCTCTCCTGGGCAGCCTCCGCCCCAGCCTGCCCAGCCACTCCTCCCTCCGCTCCGGGCTCGCTCCCACGGTCCCCGGGGTGGGCGGGCAGGCCCTGGATGATGGCGGTAGAGTCCCGGCCGGGCTCGCCCTCGCCCTCGCCCCCGCCCCCGCTCCCGGCCCTGGCTTTCCCAGCCCAGTTACAGCAGAGGAGCCGCTAAAGCAGTCGCGCGCCGGGCGCCCTGCGCCCCGCTCTATCCCCGCCCGGCGACCCAGGCTCTGTAAGAGCTCGGGCTCCGGGTTCCGGGCTCAGACCCAGGGGGTAAAGGGGAGGGAGGGAGCGCGGGAGCCGCGAGCAGCGACCCGGAAACGCCATATAAGGAGCAGGAAGGATCCCCCGCCGGAACAACCCTTATTTGGGCAGCGCCTTATATGGAGTGGCCCGATATGGCCCGGCGCTTCCGGCTCGAGGAGGAGGGAAAGAGGCGGAGGGAAGGGGCGGCGGCCAACCGGGGATCTCCGGGACTCTTGGGGCAGGGAGGCCCCAGCTGCGGCTCCACCACTGCACCTCCGCGGGGCCCAGGTGTGCGAGGTGCGGAAGGGAGCGCGGGGTCCGGGACACAGAACGCGGTTGCCCACCGCTTCTGGATGGGGGCTTCGCGTCACTCCGGGTCCTCCCGGCCGGTCCTGCCATATTAGGGCTTCCTGCTTCCCATATATGGCCATGTACGTCACGACGGAGGCGGGCCCGCGCTGTTCCAAACCCTTCAAATAGAGGCCGATCGGGAGAGGCGCGAGAGATCCCAGCGCGAAGAACTTGGGGAGCCGCCGGCGCTGCCGACCGCCGTTCTTCTCCGCCTGCCGCTGCCGCAGGACCTTCCCGGTCTCAGCCTCACAACCGCGCGGCGTCCGCGACGACCCGCGGCTAGGGCGCGCCCGGGGACCCCACCTGCGCGCTCTCGGTGTGCCCCACGCCCCGCATGTGACCCGGCCAGGCCCCAGGAGTGCATCCCCAGCAGCGCCAGCACGGGGTTGCGCCCACCCGCCGTGCCCTCCCCGCTCTCCCGCCGGCTCCTCCGGGATGGCCGCGGCCAAGGCCGAGATGCAGCTGATGTCTCCGCTGCAGATCTCTGACCCCTTTGGGTCCTTTCCTCATTCGCCCACCATGGACAACTATCCTAAACTAGAAGAGATGATGCTGCTGAACAACGGGGCTCCCCAGTTCCTCGGTGCCCCCGGAGCCCCAGAGAGCAGTGGAGGTAGCAGCAGCAACAGCGGGGGCGGTGCAGGTGGAGCGGGCAGCGGTAGCAGCAGCAGCAGCGGCAGCG
The DNA here is from genome assembly GCA_004027165.1 of Ctenomys sociabilis. NCBI lineage: Eukaryota > Metazoa > Chordata > Mammalia > Rodentia > Ctenomyidae > Ctenomys > Ctenomys sociabilis. Next base: position 4,434 of record PVKA01048971.1, read on the forward strand.
CCTTCAATCCTCCGGGAGAGACGGGCGAGCAATCTTACGAGCATCTAACCGCAGGTAAGCAGTGGTCTGCGCCGAGAGTGAGCCCCTTCGCGTCCATCCTGTTGTCCAAACGTTCGCCGCGGGAGTGCTGCTGGACCTTAGGGTTGTAACTGGGTTTTTCTTTTCCTTGCATCTCCAGAGTCCTGTGTTGAGAGGGATGTCTGGGGACACCCCCAACCTGGACCTGTGCAGTGCGCAGAGGACCCGGCTTTTGTTTTTGGATGGAGAGATCTGGAGCTGCGTGGGTGGCTGGAAAGGGGGAGGGCTTGTTTTGATGGGCAAGGCTGCACCCCACCACCAAAGGCTTGCCTTGCTTCTTTGTAGTCGGACCCCAGGAAGGGCGCAGATCCTTGGGTAGGGATGTCCCGGTCCCCTAGGGTAGGGGGCGCGCCAAAGCAGTGGCCGTGGAGGGGGGGGGTGCTGGCGGGAATCCCTTGCCGTGCAGCCACTGCTGCGGAGCGCTGGAGCTGCAGTGGAGGGGGATTCTCCGCGTTTGCGTCAGCTGTTGTTGAAGCGGCTCTGCCACTGGAGCGGGTCCAGGAACATTGCAATCTGCCGCTATCAATTATTAACCAGTTTGGGAGTCGATGGTAGCTGGCTGACCGCTTGTCTAACAGCTTGGGTCCTCCTCTAGTGATTGCTCTTAAGTAACCAGGCCTCCTTCCTCTCTCTCCTGGCAGAGTCTTTTCCTGACATATCTTTGAATAACGAGAAGGTGATGGTGGAGACAAGTTATCCCAGTCAAACCACGAGACTACCCCCCATCACGTACACTGGCCGCTTCTCCCTGGAGCCTGCACCCAATAGTGGCAACACCTTGTGGCCTGAGCCCCTCTTCAGCCTAGTTAGTGGCCTGGTGAGCATGAGCAACCCACCAGCCTCCTCTTCCTCGACACCGTCTCCAGCGGCCTCTTCCTCCTCCTCGGCATCCCAGAGCCCACCCCTGAGCTGTGCAGTGCCATCCAACGACAGCAGCCCCATTTACTCTGCGGCACCCACCTTCCCCACACCGAACACTGACATTTTCCCTGAGCCACAGGGCCAGGCCTTTCCAGGCTCTGCAGGCACTGCACTCCAGTACCCACCTCCAGCCTACCCTGCTGCTGCCAAAGGTGGCTTCCAGGTTCCCATGATCCCCGACTACCTGTTTCCACAACAACAGGGAGATCTGGGCTTGGGCACCCCAGACCAGAAACCCTTCCAGGGCCTGGAGAGTCGTACCCAGCAACCTTCGCTCACACCACTCTCTACAATTAAGGCCTTTGCCACCCAGTCGGGCTCCCAGGACTTAAAGGCTTTGAATACCACATACCAGTCCCAGCTCATCAAGCCTAGCCGCATGCGCAAGTACCCCAACCGGCCCAGCAAGACGCCCCCCCACGAACGCCCCTACGCCTGCCCAGTGGAGTCCTGCGATCGTAGATTCTCTCGCTCAGATGAGCTCACTCGGCACATCCGCATCCACACGGGCCAGAAGCCCTTCCAGTGTCGCATCTGCATGCGCAATTTCAGCCGCAGTGACCACCTTACTACCCATATCCGTACCCACACGGGCGAGAAGCCATTTGCCTGTGATATCTGTGGGAGAAAGTTTGCCAGGAGTGATGAACGAAAGAGGCATACCAAGATCCACTTGCGACAGAAGGACAAGAAAGTAGACAAAAGTGTTATGGCTTCGTCAGCCACTTCTTCCCTCTCTTCCTACCCATCTCCGGTGGCTACCTCTTACCCATCCCCAGTCACTACCTCTTACCCGTCCCCAGCTACCACCTCATATCCATCCCCTGTGCCCACCTCCTACTCCTCCCCCGGCTCCTCCACCTACCCTTCCCCAGTGCACAGCGGCTTCCCTTCACCCTCTGTGGCCACCACCTACGCCTCACTGCCCCCTGCTTTCCCTGCCCAAGTCAGCAGCTTCCCTTCCTCAGCTGTCACCAACTCCTTCAGCACCTCTACAGGGCTTTCGGACATGACAACCACCTTTTCTCCCAGGACAATTGAAATTTGCTAAAGGAGAAAGGGAAGCAAAGGAAACAAAAACACAAGAGACATACGGACAGGAGGACAAGCTGGCCATAAGAGGAAATGCTCTTAGGTCAGATGGAGGTCCTCAGAGCCAAGTCCTCCCTCTCTACTTGGAGTGGAAGGTCTGTTGGCCAACAACCCTTCCTGCCCACTCCCCTTCTTGCCCGGTTCCTATTCCCTTTGACTTCAGCTGCCTGAAACAGCCATGTCCAAGTTCTTCATCTCTATCCAAAGAACTTGATTTGCATGGATATTGGATAAATCATTTCAGTTATCATCTCCATTGTATGCCTGACCCTTGCTCCCTTCAGTGCTAGAAAATTGAGTTGGCAAAATGGGATTTGGGCCCCTCAGAGCCCTGCCCTGTACCTTGTACAGTGTCTGTGCCATGGAATTTCTTTTTCTGGGGTACTCTTGATGTGAAAAGTATTTGCAAAATCTTACTGTATCATTTGGAATTAGGCCCATACTTGGGGAGGGAAAAAAAGAAAAGCCAAGCAAACCAGTGGTGATCCTCTATTTTGTGATGATGCTATAACAATAAGTTTGAAGCTTTTTTTTTTTTTTTTTTTTGAAACAGCAGTCCTAGGAATTAATCCAAGCATGTGTCTCAGAGTGTTGTTCCGTTAGCCTTTTTGTAAATATTGCTCGACCGTACTCTCACGACTCATGTGACAAAATATGGTTTGGTTTTTCTTCCTTTTTTTTTTTTCTCTCTTTGGTCCTTTTGATTTAAAAGTTTCACGTCTTGGTGCCTTTTGTGTAACACGCCTTGTTGATGGCTTGACATGTGCAATGTGAGGAATGTGCTCACCTCTAGCCTTAAGGGGGGCAGGGAGTGATAATTTAGGGGAGGCTTTGGGAGAAAACTAAGAAAGTGGGCTGAGCCTCAGCTCTCCAGGATGTTAGAAAACAAAATCTAAAACAAAATCTGAACTCTCAGAAGTCTATTTTTTTAACTGAAAATGTAAATTTATACATATATTCAGGAGTTGGAATGTTGTAGTTACCTACTGAGTAGGCGGCAATTTTTGTATGTTATGAACATGCGGTTCATTATTTTGTGGTTTTATTTTACTTTGTACGTGTGTTTGCTTAAACAAAGTGACGTTTGGCTTATAAACACATTGAATGCGCTTTATTGCCCATGGGATATGTCGTGTATATCCTTCGGAACAATTAAAAGGAAAATAAAGTAGCTGTGATTGGGTATCTGTTTCCTGGGCTGGGGGAAGAGCTCTGCTAGAGAAGAATTAGAGGGCTGTTTCAGATAAAATATTCCAACCAGAGTCACAGCCATTTTGTGTCCCTAGCATGAAGCTAGCTCCCCAACATACCCATCCTAGGAAATAGGATCTTGTCTTCTCTGTACATAGGAGGCCTGTTCTCCCTCAAACTGGTGGACTAGAACCTTCATTAGTTAACGCTAAAGATCTCCATTAGAGGTGGATGTGTGGCCAAAAGTAGGGGTACACTCTCAGCATCTAGTATTTGGCCAGCCCTGCACCCCACCCTTACACAGGGCTGGGAAAATCTGCAGTCTTGGGAATCTCTGCCATATGTAGTTGAGAGACCCAAGAGCTGGGCAACTGTGCTTTAGGGAACAATAGCAGCCGGGGTTAACTTACTTCCCTCCATGTCCCCAGCAACTGGAGGGCATTAAAGAAGCTTAGAAGAGCAAGGGCTGGTTTGCAAGCCAAGAATCCTTCCAGGAAGGAAACCTCATCACTTGCCAGCTGGAACTGCCATCCTTGGCAGCTTCCTGGGACCGGGGCAGTGGGCAGGAGGCTGGCCTGGTGACTGCTGTTCTCATCCAGGTCAAGTCTGTCTCCATTGTACAGCGATAATGCTATGCTAAGTTCTTTTGGCCTCAGCCTCCTGGGGTCCTCTGGAGTAATCCTTGTAGGTACGTGAGTTCCCATTCACTCTGTATGAGGCCTGGCCTGGCCTGGCCTGGCTGTGACAGTTTCCATTTCAGGATTGCAAACTCAGTTGGGGAGACATGACGACCTCATATTGTGGGCTATACAATGTGGGCAAGTATTAGGAGGTTCTTTGGGATAATAAAGAATAGCACCCAAACCATGCATGGCTTGGGAGAGGTGGGAAATTGAATTGAGGAGCCTAAGTAAAGATCACTTACTTGGTTCTTGCAGAGACAAGGGAGCATTTTGGGTGAGTTTCTGACCTGGGAGTGTGGATAGAATGGAATACGGGTAGAAGCACTACCTCCAGCACTGATACCAGCATGTCCTGTGGGTTGGTCAGGTGCCTCAGTCCATGGGTCCTACAGTGCACAGATCTCAAGACTTGGTTGTCCAACTTCTAACTGCCCAAATCCTAGAGAATGACAAGGCCCTCTGCTCAGTATGCTCATCCAATTCTTTCTCTTGCTGTCTGTACTGTTCCCCACCAACACTGTTGACCTCTGCCCTCTCCCATGACCTCAGACTCCTTGGCTTGAAGAAACCAGGTGCCTTTAGTAGGCAGCACATCCCTCCCCACAAGTGCTGACACACTCCTCAGTCTAGTGGGACAACATTTGTGTTGGCACCCTCCCTCCGGGCCCGCCTACCTGTCCTCATCTCACTGCAGGCCCAGGAACGCAAGTCTGTTCCTGTTGCACATTCTTAGGAGTTTCTCACCCCAGACTCTCAAGAAACAAAGCACAGTGAGATTGAAGCATGAAAGAAGGAGCAGAGGGCCCAGGGAGTAATCCTTGGCACCGCAAAAGCAAAAAAAAAAAAAAAAAAAAAAAGAGATACTGTTCCATTTTTTTCCAGAACTGGGGATTGAACTCAGGTCCTTGTGCTTGCTAGGCAAGCATTTATTCTACTGAGCCATCTCCCTGCCCCTATACTGTTTCTTTAAGGCAGAGTTTCAAACCTTTCAGCACACCACAATATGATTCTCCCCAGAACTCAACTTACTTCTGGGATGAGGCCCTGGAACTGGACTTGCTGGTACTTTCTGATGTGTATGGCTTGTTGAGGAATTCTGTCAAGCTTGCTAACTACTTTTTATTCAGAATTTCTTTGAGCTTTGACAGTACACATTCAAGATCCTTTATTGTGTGTGTGTGGGGTGGAACCAGGGATTGAACTACCTTGTGCTTGACAGGGAAGCACTTATTCTACTGAGCCATCTTCCTGGCCCTTGCATTGTTGAAATAGGACACATCTCAAAAACTGGCTTTTTTTTTTTTTTTTTGTCTTTTTAAAAAAAATTATTTATTTATTACAGTGTCTCGCTATACATCACAGATTCTTTTTTTGTGTGGGGGGGTGTCAGCTCAGCCCGCCCTGGGGGAGGGGCTGGCACGGCATATGGTGCTGGGGATCGAACCGCGGTCCCTAAGAGCTTGCCTAAGCAGGCGCTTTAGACCGTTGAGCCATCTTGCCAGCCCATTTTTTTGCCTTTTTTGAGACAGGGTCTCACTATGCAGTTCAGGCTGGCCTTAAACTCACTTTGTAGCTCAGGCTGGTCTTGAACTCACAACAATCTTCCTGCCTCAGCCTCCCGAGTGCTGGGATTACAGGCATGCGCCACCACGCCCGGCAAACTGGCTTCATTTTGCAGACCTATACTATAGTGAATGTGTTAGCTGATGTAAGAATAAGGAAAGTGTTGAGCTGGGCCTAGTGGAACACATATACAATCCTAGCTACTTTGGTAGCTGGGACAGAAAGATAGTTCCAGCCCTGCCTGGGGAATTTTAGCAAGACCCTGTATAAAATAAAAAGTAATTGGGGGCCTTGCGAGTTAGCTCAGTTGTTTAAGCGCTTGCTTGGACCAATCCAGCCAGGTACGGGGGACTGTGATTCAATCCCCAGACCTGACCCTAAGACAGCCTGAGCCAGTGCCCCCACAAAAATAAAAAAAATAAAAATCCAAGCATGGTGGTACACACCTGTAATCCCAGCACTCAGGAGGTTGAGGGAGGAGGATTGCAGTGAGTTCGAGGCCAGCCTGGGCTAGTGAATCTAAAGCCAGATGAACTAAAGGATAAGGCCCTGTCTCAGGAGAGAGAGAGGGAGAGAGAGACAGAGATACTGGTACTAGCTCAGTGTAAAGGCCCTAGGTTTAATCCCTGGTACTTAAAAAAGATAGAAGAGAAGAGAAGAGAAGAGAAGAGAAGAGAAGAGAAGAGAAGAGAAGAGAAGAGAAGAGAAGAGAAGAGAAGAGAAGAGAAGAGAAGAGAAGAGAAGAGAAGAGAAGAGAAGAGAAGAGAAGAGAAGATAGCCGGGCGTGGTGGCGCACGCCTGTAATCCCAGCACTCGGGAGGCTGAGGCAGGAGGATTGTTGTGAGTTCGAGACCAGCCTGAGCTACAAAGTGAGCTTAAGGACAGCCTGAACTGCATTGTGAGACCCTGTCTCAAAAAGACAAAAAAAAAAAAAAAAAAAAAAAAAAAAAAAAAAGAGAAGAGAAGAGAAGGAATATGAACTAAGAGTATAGGTCAGTGGTATTGTTTTTGCCTAATATGCAAGAAGCTGTAATTTCAATTCTTAGCACCCAGAACAGATAGTACACAAATTTCTTTATTTAATTTTCATTTAGGATTTTGAGAGAGTCTTGCTGTGTAGTTTAAGCTGCCCTGAACTCACTATATAGCCCAGTTTGACCTCAAACTTACTGCAATCCTTGTACCTGAAGCTGTGGATAACATGTTGGTTTTAGTTCTAACTTGGAGGAGAGAAATACGGAACCAAAGATGCAAGGCAGTGCTGATAGGGCCGGGAGAGTGCTGAACACCAGAATGGTACCTGAGAACAGGACCATTCAGGTCTTCTGGAATGTGGGAAGGACAGAGTCTTGACAGACAAATAGGGTGGAAGAAGAGAGAGGCAAGATGTGGTGAGGGACTAGGCCAGCTAGGAAAGGCTTAGATCTGAAGTAAAATAACCAGGCAAGAAAAAAAGAAAAGAAAAGAAAAGAAAAAAAACCCAGGCTGGGGAGATAGTTCAGTAGAATAAGTGCTTGCCTGGCAAGCACAAGGGCCTGAGTTCAATACCCAGTTCTGCCAAAAAAAAAAAAAAAAAAAAAAAGTGAAGCAAAAGAATTAGCTGCTAAGGCCTTGGAGTCCTTCTTCCTAGCACCTATAAGGTACTGTTTTTGCTTACATTTCAGGAGTGTGATGCTCACCCTCATCCATCTGAAAAGCTCCAGACGCTCAAGAAGGCAGAGTTGAGCCAGGTTGCCACGCTGAGGTTCCACCTCCCAGTACGGCTGCAGCGAAGTCAGAGGTATTCCCTGCCAGGATCCCTCCCAGATCCCCGAAATTTTCACAGCTTTATGCCACAATTGGTGCATCTTACGGAGAGAGAAGTGTGGCAGACAGATTCCAGTCTAAGGGGAAAGGAGGCCAAGTGTAAAAGAATCATGTCAAGTAAAAAGCTTCCTCATTCCCATTGGGGATCCCCTTTTTTTTGGTCTTGAATTCCCAAAGTAACAGTTGTTGTAGATCAGGTTGCCTTTTCTAGAGTTCCTTGCAACCATTCAATGTGTGTTCATTTTGATCTAACTTCTTTCACTTATTCCCCACTCCACTGCTTTCTTTTTGGCAATATGAAGAGGGCTGAACTCAGGGTTTTGCACTGAGCTAATATCCCTAAGACTTTTTTTTTTTTTCCTTTTGAGACAAGGTCTTGCTAAAATCACTAAGTTGCCCAAGTTTGGCTTAAACTTCCTATCCTTCTGTCTCAGCCTCCCAGAGTATAAGTGTGGGCCACCATGCCTGGCAACCTCATTTTATTTACTTATTTTTGTATCTATAGAACTCTGCCACAGAGCCATACCCTTCCCATAGCCTGCACCACTATCTTGAGAGTCAGGTGTGTTGTGCGTATAATCCACTCACCACCTTTTCTGCCTGAGAATATTCTCTATCTGGCTGTACTACAGTCTGTTCACCCTCTCACCTCTAGGTGAGTATTTTGGACTGATTCTCTCTGTGGCTGTCACAAAGAAAACTGCTGTGAATATTTGAACATAAGCATTGTATTGTTGTGTCCCCATTTACTCCAGAGTTTCCCTGAGAGTTTCTGGCTCCTTCTTTTCACCACATCCCTACCTACTCAACTCCCCAGCTTGTGAAACAGTCATCACTCATCTCTACCAACAATCACGGTCTAGCTTCCTAAAAGATTTGCTGCTTTTAATCTTTCCTTAAGTAAATAGAGCCAACCCCTTCATCATTTTTATTGCTCTACTCCAAACTCTTTCCTGTTTGTGTATTATATCTTCCTGGTAATGAGATGTCTGGGTTAAGCAAGGCATATTGTCATTATCTACTCAGCCTTGAAAATGTACAGAAGACCTCAGGACACTTTCCCAAGGGAGAAAGGTCTGCAGCAAAGGATGGCCAGGGATCCATGAGGTGCTCTTATCTCCAGAAGAGGAAGGGGCTGAGATGATGTAGGAAGTTGCCCTAAGAGGGTCTCCTGGACCCTGGGCCTTTATTGCTGACTTCTTTGGGCTCTTTCCCAGGGAACACCGGCCCTCCTCAGCCAGTAGATGCTGCACACTCTAATCCATCCTGTTTCTGTTTCTCAGTTCTGGGATAGTATTGTAACTGACCTTCAGTGGGCCAGCAAGAGGGGTGAAGGGCAGCTGAGGAGAGATATTGGCTTAGATTCCCAGTATAGTAGGTAAATTGCCACTTGCTGAAGGCCTGTTGGGATTGGAATGGGGTCCTAAGAACTTGGGGCTCTTGATCTTTGCTGATTGTATCCAAGTTGGCTGTTTAATGTTCCGTGCTGGGGGTAGATGATCTATTAGGGATTGGCAGGATAGAAGGACCAAACAGCTGGTGCTAGCTTCTAAATTTCTTGACTGCAGGATTTTTTAAAAACTGGGGAAACAGCCGGGCGTGGTGGCGCATGCCTGTAATCCCAGCACTTGGGAGGCTGAGGCAGGAGGATTGTTGTGAGTTCGAGACCAGCCTGAGCTACAAAGTGAGCTTAAGGCCAGCCTGAACTGCATAGTGAGACCCTGTCTCAAAAAGACAAGAT
>PVKA01048972.1:0-13509 GCA_004027165.1 Ctenomys sociabilis
GTTTAAATGATCACTTACAGATATTTTTATATTTGAATTAAGAGTTCTTTATCATGTTTTTTTTGTAGTGTTGGGGATTGAACTTAGGACCTTGTGCTTGCCAGGCAGGCACTTAAGCCACTGAGCTATCACCCCAGCTCCTGAACTAAGAATTCTTGAACAAAAATCCTAACTCCTTAGCCTTAAATTCAATGTTTTCTATGTGCTGCTCCCAGTCTGGGACACATTTCCCTTTCAAATACTGTCACCCTGGCCTGGTTGTTGAAACCAAGCTCCTCAGAGCAGTGTCTGAGGTACTGTTTGATACTTATGGCAGCTACCTGGCAAATTGCCCTGCCCTGAATCCACATTTGGACAGTTTCCTTCCATGCAGAATCTGGGGTGACTTTATGGGTAGTGGGGATAGACAAAACATGGTGGACATAATGCTGTGCATGTTCCGAGCCTACATCTGAAGAAGCCTGTAGTTTTTTGTTTTTGGTGGAGCCAGGGATTGAACTCAGGCCCTTGCACTTGCCAAAGAAACACTTATTCCACTGAGCCATCTCCCTGGCCCAAGCCTATAGTTTTACTCTTGCTTTATTGCTCTCTTGAGATGCCACGCACAAAAGCCTGGGACTGAGGGGAGGCTCGAGGTAGAAGACCTGGCTGGCGCACACCAGTCCCTTGGTTTGAGCAGTCTGAGCGACACAGATTTGAGCTAGGTGTGGTCATCCTGGACAAGGTAACAGACTATGCCTGAGACCATCTTGCACCTACCAGTCCCAGTGGCGGGATGAGTGGAAACACACCATTCTCCCAAGCCCAGAAGAGATGGCACAATTGTGAACCAATGCACGGTTGTCGTGTTTTAAGCTACCATGGTGAGTTCCGGGGTGTCCATTATGCAGCACAGGTAACTGAGGCAGTATCCTTGTTCGTATTTGTCTCTGGACACTAAACCAGGCACAAGTCTGCTCACTGCTTTCTGAGCATGCTTCACCTTGTGCCACATCCCTGTTGCTACTGCTCCAACCTGGACAGGTTGATTTTCCCCTTTTATCTGCCATAATACAGAGAGTCCTTGGTCTCTGACATCCCCGCTAGAACTTGTCCTTCCCCTTTCTGAGCTCCTTTGGTGCCTCTTGCTGTTTGGCATGACCTGTCTTTTTTGCATGTGTCTTCCTATTACATTTTCAACTTTTCAGATTGTGGTCTTTTGGTCTTTAACAAATATCTTTATTATGATAAATCCATACGCTGGGTACGTGTAATGTGGGGGCTTTTGGTGTGTTCACAGAGTTGTGTAGCCATTGCTGGGGTTTAAGTTTGGAATGTTTTCCTCACTCCCAAATGAAACCTCATGTAATTAGCAACCACTCCCCATGGCCCCTAACCCACCACCCTAGGAACCCACTAATCTGCTTTCAATCTCCACAGCTTTAGGGCTTATGCTTTGGTGGAGGTGTGGATCAGCTGGCAGAGGCCCAGTTACCATGTGTTAATGAATTGAGTGAAAACTCTTAAGCCTCATTAAAGACGCCCAGGGATGAGTACACAGTCCTCCAATTTCAGGTTCTGTGACAGGAAGAGAGATTGTTGCAGATTCCAGGGCCACTTGTCAGCCCCTACCCCCATCTCAGAGCAGTGGTGCACTGGATACAGAGTGTGGATGGTAAGTTGCCCTTGCTGCTGACCTGTCCAGAGGCCTGGGCCTGGCCACGGGGCTCTGAGCTCTAAGCTTCAGGTTTTGTGGGGTACACATGAAGAGCAACTGATAACAAGAGAGGCGACCCCCTGCGCCAGAGGCCACTTCCCTCTCTCCTGGGGCCTGTCTGGTGGAGCCCGCTTCGCCACACAGTGACCCTCCCAGGGCTGAGTCCATGGTCCGTCCTCCACTCAGCTCCACTGTGATGGCTGGCCCTGCCCACGTAAGGAATGGGAGAACCACAGCAGCCAACAGAATGTATGGATACACACTCTGAGGCATTGAGTGTGTCCGTCAGTTCCTGTAGGACTGCAATCCCAGGCGTTTTAGTTGCTCATCGGGTTCTCTGCCTTTGCCCATCTTGCTCTAGATTGTATAGATTGGCTAGCTCACATTTGCTCATATTAAGGCTTGCTAAGCGTGGTGGTGGTTTTTTTTTTCCTCTTCTATGAGAAGCAGAAAGAGAAAACAACAGGGAGAAAACCTTGAGGATGCTGGCAGCCCGGGTGTGCTCTGCCCTCTGGCTCTGTCCACAGTCAAGAAATTTACAGCAGGAGCTGACGGGCTTCTGATTTGCATGGGGAGAGCAGAGCGAAGCTGGCTTTGCATGAGGGTGAAGAGGGTGAGGAGTGCTGACTCCACTGAGTTCCTTCCTGGGTGCTGGGCACCCGCACTGGGGCGCTGCAGGTGGGGTGCAGGGGGACAAACATCTCTATAGAGCCAGGGGTTCTGTCCTGGCAGAAAGCAGGTGGGAGAGACCGTGGCAGAGACTGGGCAAGCTCACTTGGCTCAGGCTCCTGTCTGGGGAGAGGAAGGTCAAAAAGGGACTTAGGACCCCAAGTGCTCACCAAGCCCGTAGTCACCGTGTGTCTCCCATACTTCCCAATGCTGTGGTAAGGTTCTGGGCACCCCGTTGCCTGTTGCTGGGGGAGGCTGCCAGCCGCCCACTGTGCCACTCCTGCCATTCCCTGTGGTCCACGGTGGTGAGGTGGCATTCGGGCTGCAGGGAGCCAGTGAGGAGTTCGGGGGCTTGGGGTCAAGGCTCCTTCTGCCGCCTGCTGCAAGGATTTCGTCTCATTGTGCTGAGGCTCCTGCCTTCTCTAGCATCTGTCCTTGGCCTGAGAGGCTCACCTGTGATCCACTGGCTCCTTTCTTCTCAGCCAGACCCAAGGGATGGAGAAGGAGGCTGGGTCAGTGCAGGCCGGACCCAGGATGCAGCAGAGCCCCCCCGGCCTTTCTGGTGGGGTGTATTCTCTTTCCTTCCCACCTCCACACGCTATGGTCACAACCTGGGGAGCAGTGTCACCACAAGCACATGCCCCTGCCCTCCACACGGCAGCCCTGGGCCACCAGTTCCTGTTTCTGAGTCACCAGGAAAGTAATTTCCCTGGATGCTCAAAATCCGCCCCCTGGTGTCTCACCACGCAGTGCCAGCCCCTTCCCTTCGCTTCCGGTCCCTGCCATAAAAACAACAAAGAGCCCCCCCCCCCAACCCTCCAAACTACATCCAGTGCAGTGCAGCTGCCCGGTGGGCTCTGCAGGCTCTGTGCACTCAGAGCTTGCAGCCCTCAGCTCCGTCTGGAAGGGAGCCCAAGCGCCTGGATGTGATTGATTAAATATAGGTGAAGATGACTCTGTATGCATGGAGATCTGTGCAAGACCCTGCCCAGGGGCCTTGGCTACTTCCCAAGATAAAGAATGAATCAGATCCTGAGCTGAGCAGGAACAGGATGGCGCTGGAGGAGCTGCCTCAGCATCAGCTGGAGCTCTGCCTCCAGGAGCTGGGCCTACAGCGGCCTCTCCGGCCTCTTCTTTCTTTCCCCTGTCTTTTGCTCCCTCTCCCCCTTTTCTCCTTTCCCCTCCTCCATTCATCTTTTATTTGTGCATTCTGTTCTTCCTCTTCAAGTCGTGGACTTCACTTGCATCACCTATTTTCTCTGATTTTTAAAGCAGAATGTGATGAGTGGGACCAGAGACAGAACCAAGGGTCGGGGCTCAGCTATTCATTTAACATGCACTTATGTGGCAAATGCTCACGGTGACATACTTTGCTGGGTATTGGGGCTCCCTCTGGCCTTTAAGAATCTCGAAGTTGGTGGAGCATCACACACGCTGATAGCTGGTACTGAGTGTGGAGAGTCACGTAGGAGAGCCAGCCCAGGGGATTACGGAAATAGAGACTGGATCTCATTCATCGCCATGAGACATTCCAGAGCAGCTGTCACCTGAGCAGAGGTATGCGAAGTACCAGAGGGAGTGAGGCTGGAGGAAGGAGCCACAGTGTGGGGCCTTCAGGGGACCCTGGCAGGGAGACAGCAGAGAGGTGGAGGGGGCGGGGCAGGACGTACAGTTATTTAACAGAACGTGCACATGCTTTGGACCTACGTGTGACAGGTGGTAGCAAGGCGGTGGACGGGGCTGGGCCGGTGTCCCCAGCACCTCCTGGGAGCGGCAGGCACACAGTGGGCCTTCTCAGTAACGTGCCAGCGAGGAGGCGTGCTGCGATCAAGAAGATGGACACATTGGCAGGACCCACAGAGGCCCGAGGAACGCCTCCCGGCTCGGGCAGGGCGGCTGGCGGGAGGGTTTAGAGCAGTTTCTTCTTTCAGAATTGGTTTTAGTTTTATAAAAAGTACAGTAAAGTACACATCACATCGAATTCCACGCTCTAACCGTGGATTGCTATGGTCATGGCTTCACCGTCATGCTGGGGCAGGTTCTCTTTTCAGGCTGGCCTTAAACTTGCTCGTCCTAGCTATATTTTTATTAGCACATGGTTGCCTTGTACATAATATTTAGGCTTCTCGTGGGGAGTTTATCATGTACATGACGCACTCTAACCTTTTTCCATCCTGTTCCTTTCTTCCTGTGCCTCTTGGGGCCCCTCGCCCTTTGAGAAAGATCTCCTTACTTGTGGTTGTCTCTTTTATTTTGCACTTTGTTAATAACTGGAGCTTCTCTGTAAGAGAAGCCGGGTGATGCTTAGGCTTGTCTGTCTGCGTTACTTAACATTAACATTATGGTCACATGGTGCCTCTCTTTTCCTGCAAAGGACTTGAATTTGTATCGCGTTATATTGAATAGTACTCCATCATGCATAAAGACAGTAAGTCCCGGACTTATGAACCAGTCCCTTTCCCCAAGAATGCTTCTAAGTCGGAGTCAGTCAAGTCCAACAAAGTGAGCCTGACCTGCCTCGGACACAAAGCCCTGCTCTGCGCTGCCTAGGAGCCCCCTCCTTGTCACCACAGCTTTCCTCTTGCTTCTGGGCATCCTGGCTCTGATCAGCACTGCACTAGCACACGCCATCACACTGCAGTAAGCACACAGCAGTCCAGCTGTGACAATATCCAGAGATGCCGGAGCTGCTTCACCTACCAACATTCACAGTGCGAGGTCCGTTTATATCTGTGCAAGTTTGCAACTCGAATGTCTGTAGGGCGGGGACTTACTGTAGCCATGTGCTCCTCTGTTGACGCGCATACAGGCCACTTCGAAGACTTGGCTATTAGGGGCTGTGCTGCAATAAACATGCATATAGATGTATCATTGTAATACGGGGTCTTTAACTCTTTGGGGAAGATACCTAGATGGAGAATAGCTGGATGAAATGGAACTCCTGTTTTTATTTTATTTTTAAATTTTTTTTTTTGTGGTACCAGGGATAGAACTCAAGACTCTGTGCTTATTAGGCAAGTGCTTATTCTACTGAGCTATATCTCCGGCCCAGAACTGTTTTTAGGTTTTTTTTCCTGGTACCAGGAATGGAAGTCAGGATCATGCACTTGTCAGGCAGGTGGTTGTGCTGCTGAGCTGTATCCCAGGCCCTCATTTTTAGCATTTTGAGGTTTCTCCATGGTGATTTCCATAGTTAATTCCTCACCAACAATGTAGAAGGGGTCCTCTTTCCCCATAGCCTTGCTAGCATTTGTTATTAATGTTGTGACAATGGCTCTCTGGGGGAAGACGGAATCTTAGGGTTGTTTTATTTGCTTTTCTTTAGTGGCCAGTGATGGTGAGCATGTGTGCTACAGAATGGGAAAAAGTGTTAATTATTCTAAGTGTTCAGTTTGGTGGCAGTAAATGCATTCATGCGTCTGAGTTCTCATTGTCTCCTGTCTCTTGATTTTGTTTTCATCATCTCAAACTGAAACACTGTGCCTATTAAACAGTGGCCCCCTCCCTGGTAATCACCAGCCTACTTCCTGCCTCTGAAATTGGACCATTCTGGGTCCCTCTGATAGCCAGAACCATTCAGAATTTGTCTTTCTGTGCCTGGCTTACTTCCGGCAGCCCAGTGCCCTGAAGGCTTACCCACGTGGTAGCACGTGTCAGAATTCCTTTCCTCTTGAAGGCTGAGAAATATTACACAGAACACATGAAACACATTGGGCTTGGCCATTCCTCTGACAGTGGGCAACTTGGTTGTAAAATAATATTTTGAAAGAAATCCTGGGCAGGTCCAAGGTTGGACGGGTCAGAAAGGGTTTAAACACTAGAGAGGCGAAGGAAGCTGAGTCCAGAGGGCAAAGTCAGAGCCCCCTCGTGGATGAGGGAAAAGGCTCTCACCCAGCTGGTGCTGGCAGGAAAGCTTGTGGTGGGCTTAGGAAAGGTGGGTGCAGTCCCAGGTTGCAAGGTGGGCTGTGCCACATGGCCTCCGTTTGCTTGGCAGATGTGGGAGTGGGAGTAGGGGTGGAATGCAAAGGGAGCCTGGGGAGGGGCAGATGGCTGTGCATGGTGAGCTTAGCATCTGAGGTAGGCTCAGGAGCCATGAGCCGCTCGGTCTCTCAGCTCTTCCGGCAAGTCCTACAGTTCCCTAGTGGAAGCCTGGTTGTGTCCAACGTTCCCTTCCATGGTTTCTGGGGGCTTCCTCTCTTCAGTGTCTAATTTATTTTGTGTTTTGCTTCTGAGCTGTTAAGTGAATGCTGGGTCTAAACTTCTGTGTCTTCATAATGAGTGCTGTATGAAACTTGAAGCAGGGACAAAGATCTTTTTTGGAATCCCGGTTTCACTATGGAGCTCAGGCTGGCCTTGAAATTATGGCAGTCCTTCTGCCTCAGCCTCTGTAATGCTGGGATTATAAGCATACAGCACCATGCCCGCATATTTTTTTAAACAAGATCATATTACATTACCTAAGCTGGCCTTAATGACCCTTCTGCCTCAGCCTTCCCTGTAGCTGATACTAAAGGCCACCATGCTTGATTATGAGAACCTCTTGACAGGTACAGATCTCTCTGAGAACCCAACCCTGCATCCTTGTGCCCTCATCCGAGCTTGGCCCACATTTGTGACATATGACTTTATAAATGGATGCAGCTGTAGGGAAAAGCCCTGCCTGCAGAGCTGACAGCAGCGGGTCCCAGTGCAGTGCTGAGGAGCTGTATGCCAGCAGGCTGGGGACAATTCTTGGCTCCATGTCCCCACCCACTTGACATGGCCACAGAGGCTGAGAGGGAGGGCCTGAGGGCGTAAGATACAGCGACATGGGGACAGTGTGTGACACTAGTCTCACCACTGTTACGTGCCCATTCTGTCCCTTCCAGGGTGGTGGTGGCAGGTAGGGCTGGCCCTGCTGAGCTGGTCACACTCAAGCCTCATGCACTGGAGCTACCCCGTCCACTTAATCCTAATCCCCCTTAATCTGTGCTGGTGAGAAGGTATCAAGTGTTCCCGGCCAGCCTGGGGTACATCTCTCCCCCTGTCCTGTGGGGCAGGTCCGGTACAATTTCATGTATTATCTGGGCTTATTCATGGGTTATTTGGAAGGCGTGGCTTTGTGAGGCAGCCTGACTGTACATTATGCAATCGCTGTTCACTGGGGCACCGGAGCTATTGCCTCCTCCTGCAAGTGGCCCCAAGCCACAGAAAGCATGCTAGGAAAGTCTATGAAATAGAGCATCTTAGGTTCCCAGAGAGGAGAAGAGGACAGGGGAGGGGAGGGGAAGAGAGGAGAGGGGAGAAGAGGACAGGGCAGGGGAGGGCAGGGGATAGATTCAGACGCTTCTCTCTGAAAAGTTCAGTGTCCTTGTCACTTGGCTATGAGCCCCTGAGGAGGAAAGAGGGTGCAGACAGGCAGGGGCGTGTTCTTAGCCTTGAGCCCAAAAGTGGGGCCATGAGGTGTGCAGAAGCCAAGACTTAGAGGAACAGGGAGAAGGGGAGAGGAAGAGGAGGAAGAGGAGGAAGAGGAGATGCACAGGGAAGGGAGTGGGCAGCAGAGTGGCGCTGCAGAGCCTGCTGCTGGCCCCCCTCGCCTGGCAGCGTGGCGAGCTTCCCAACCCCAGATTCCCAACCCCAGCTCTCTTGGGACCGGAAATTGGCCTCCTATGAGGTCTGAATGTGTAAGTGCCTGGACTAGGATTTCTAAGAAAAGAGGTTTCTGGAGGCCAAGGGTGACAGCCCTGGAGCCCAAGGCTGTCTCTGTCTGGACTCGGGCTTTTGGCTCGGCTGCCCTGAACCTGGGCCCCAGATTCCTGAGTCTGCTCTGTGGACCCATATCCTGTGCAGGCTCACAGCAGGTCTCGGGCCCAGAAATCTCCCCCACCACATTGCCTTCCACATCCTCTCCAGCCCCTGTGGGAGCCGTGCCATGTCGCAGGTGGGGCCTGTGGCTTTGGGGAGTTCAGGAGTGCTGCCCAGGCATGTGGTTATTAAGTGGCAGAGCTGGTTCTTGTCCACAGCTTGGGCTGCCTCCACAGCTGATTCTCATGGTGCTTTCTAGAACAGAAGTGTTCCATTGGTTCTGTATCTAAAACAGCTGTTGACATTGATTCCTGTGGAGGTATCCAGGCCAGATCTTATCATCCCTCACTGGACAACATCAACAACCCCTTAGGGGTCTCCTTTGCCTACTTGTATCTCTGTAGTGTGCTTCGCATTGAGCTCTGCCTGGACTTGGGCTTCCATGCTAGAGAAGGCATCTTTGAAAGTAGGCCAGCTCAAGCGATGCCTACACATAGAACTCTGCAAGGGCTTCTCAGAGCTGTTGGGCTGAAGCCCACACCTCTAACCATGCTCTTTAGGGTCCGCATAAGCTGGCTGTGCTCTCTCGGGAAGTCTGACATGCACGTCATGGTCTCACACGTGGCTACTTTCCTTACTCAGCATGGTCTGGCCATGCTGGATGCTGGGGGGGTGGTGGTAGTGGCTGTCTTTGCCTCAGGATCTTAGCGCATGCTGTGCTTTTGGAGTAGAAGATGTATCCTTCACTTTTTATCTGATCAGTTTTTTTCACTGTTTGGGGCTCAGTATAAGCGTCAGGTCATTGTAAAGGAGAAGCCTTCCCTGGACTCCTACCCAAATCTGAACTCTGTCTGCATTGGTGCTTTCAGATTGGCAAAGAGAAACACCGGGTGAGTTCCAAAGATCTCATTGTCCAGAGAAAGAGACAATGCTAGCTCTTCATGATGGGAGTTTCCTGTAGCTGAACTTGAGAAGAAATGTCTTCACAGTGCCTTCTATCGGAATCACAAGCTAACATACATGAGAGAAGCCATAGGATGAAGGGTGGACAGGAATGTCTCAAAGTTCCCAAAAGTCTCTGCTAAAAGGTTGGCCAGGAAAGGCTTCAGCAAGGAGGTAAGTTGGAATCTTTCCATGTGGTTGGGAAGATTTGGAGGAGCTAAAGGAGACTGTAGGGAGGGCTTGATGAAGTGTGAGAGAAAGCTTGTTGAAGAGCCAGCTGTCCTGGGGGGCACAGGCCAACTCAGCCTGCTTTTACCTGGTCCCTGGAGATTCCTCTTTGTCTCCATCATGCACACCTGTGCTGTGATCTTCAACGTGTCCTTTGGGTGGGTCCAACTCTGGGTGGGTCCTTCCCACCTGCTGTGCCTTCTCCATCCTTCACTCAGAGATTTCATGGGCTCTCCCCAGCAGCGAACCTGAGAGAACACCCCTGATGTGTGGCTCTAGGAACCCTGGCTCCCTCAGGCCAGTGTCTGGCCTTGGCTCATTGGCTATTCATCCGTTTGCACTTAGGCCCGTGTGCACCACTGTGGGGAGGAAGTTGGGGAGAGGGGTAACAGAAAGGGAGGAGGAGCTAGGCGTACTCATTTTAACATTGCTTCCAAAAACATCTGACTTAGTTTCTTTACATTGTCAAGGAGGCTTTTAAAGACCAGCTGCCTCTTATTAATCCTGTTTGGGCTGCTGCTTTTCCTGCCAGCCTTGCTCCAGGCTGTGCCAGCATAAATGGCCCCAAGGAAGTAGCGGGCACACTGAGTGACGTCAGTGGCTGGGTCTGGGCTTCAGATCTCAGCCCAAGCAGCTGAGAACACAGCGCCTTGATCACCATCCAGGGCAAAGAGAACATATTCTGCTCACTGCCCTAGAAGGCTCATAAAGCTTGAGAGGACCCAGAGAATAGAAGGGTCTGGGGAACCAGAGTCGGGGGCAGGGGTGGCCTCCCATGGTGGGAGCAGGTGTTGTTCTCAGAACTTGTCATCCTGGGGCTGTGTGCATCCAGTCATTTTTAGGGCCACTGCTGTGCTTCAGGTCAAGGGAGGAGAAAGGACATGGCCTTGGGATTCACGAACCTCTGAGGTGGAGAATAGGCATGGGCTTGACGTCTGAGCCAGGGCACGGTAATGAGTGTCTCCGAGAAGTTTCCTCAACTGTACCATGTGAGCAGTGAGACCAGTCCCCTCCTCAGAGGGTGGTGGTGTCTTTATGTGAAGGGCTGAGCACAGGCAGCCAGGATACAACAGATGTTTGCCAACTCCTCCTTATGCCTCTCCTTCTCTTGCTCCCCTTTTTCTCTTTCTTCTTGGCTCCCACTCCCTCTTCCTTGCTCCTCCTCTTTCCTTCTTTCCCTAGCCCCTGATAATCTGGAGGGACCAGGGGAAGAGGGGAATCGAATGAGGAAGAAACCCACCTTGGTCTTCCAACTCCTGAAAAACTGAGGTATCAGAGGTAGTGAGCACTCTGGAAGGTGTGGGACTTGTCATGCGGGAGAGAACGTGGTCAGACCGATGGAGCGCTTGCTTAAGGGGCCGTTAGATGCCATGTTCTCTCTCTCATTTCCGGTCACTTCCCCTCTACCCACTTCCCTTCCAGAACCCTCGAGGTCACTTCTGGCACTCAGTACTGTGGTGGAAACAGAGATAGTAAGTAGAGAGTGGCACTCCTAGCAGTCAGGTTCCTTTAGCTGCTCTGTGGCAACAAGATGAGATGGACACTTGTGTTTTAGAGAAATCCTGTTCCTAACTCAAGACCTCACAGAAAAAATGTGCTTCCTTCCCAAACCTCTGGAAAAGCTCTGGAGGCACAGGCTCTGGCCCTGTAGGAAGAACCTCTCATGTCTGGTCCTTCACTCACGGGAACTCAGAGCCAAGAATCACCAAAGATTTGAGGAAAGATCACAATAGTAAAATTAATAGAAACGTGAGTGAAAAAAAGGAAGACAGCAATGAAAATTCAAAATATATCAGTGTCACCTATGAAGTAAGAAGAAACATGTCTATGAGACAAGAACGGGCCATTATATGAAGAAACATTCGGAGAATGGAAAATCAGTAGAAAATTTAAAAGCCAATAGATAATGTTGAAGAAAAATCCCAGAAAATTGTTCTAAAGGATAAAGTTCTGGCAAGTAGAAATAATGTGGAAATAAGTGTATTAGAAGACCAAACATCTGACTATTAGGAATTCTAGGAAGAGGGAAAATGCAACTAATTGTTGAAAAAGTAAGAAAAAAGTTACTAGACCCAAAAACCTGGATTTTTGAGCTGAACATGTCAGTGAATGTCTAGCACATTCACTGGATGACAAACAAGTCAGAACCATAGGGGTGACGAGAGATTTCTGCAAGCTACCAGCAAGGGACAGCCTCTACACAATGGACATGGAGCCAGAATAACATGGGAATGCTCAAGCTTGGGGGACGTGGAGCAGGACTTTTATGATTCTGTGGGGGAAAAGACTTCTAATTTTAGATGCTTGGCACAAGAACCTGACAAGAGTGGTCTTTATTGCTACCTTTTCCAGAAGCTACTGTAGGATATGCTCCATCAAACTGAGAACATAAATGAGAAAGAGGAATACTTAATTTATGCATCAAGGCCCATGAGACTGAGAGATCTAAGGAAGACATCCAACGCAGAAAAGCTCTAGGATGAGACTGCAGGAAGCCAGCCTGGAGAGGGTCCATTCATAAGGAACTGAGGGTGCAGGATTACGCGGGACATCAGTACTAAGTGGAGGGGTTCCCACGTGTTCATTATATTGTCAGGAGTTTCACTGGTGTGTGTGTGTGTATGTAAATGTGGGATGGAATTAGAATAGAAAAAGTAGATTAGAAATAAGTGGCAGTGATGTTAAAATGTCTAAGAGAAATACAGTCTTAGGACAGTATTTTATGAGATATGCAGGTACACTCATGTATGGATCAAACAATTTAGCCATTGCATATATAGCTAGGGATAATGAAGAGAGAATTAGAAAGCAAAGTTTGCATGCCTAGTAGAGGCTTAGTGAGAGACCTGAACCCTCATATTCTATGGTGAGAAGATAAAAGATATGAATGGAAAATGTTGAACTATATGTTATTTAGAAAAATGGGGTTACAGAAAAAGTTTAGAGAAATTTGCTGTAAGCCTTGGAGCTAGTTGACTTTGAAAGCTCTGCTTATGCATGCACTTGGTTTAAAAACATGTAAGGGACATGGGGTGTGTTCATTGCATAGTTTGGCTGTGAACACTCACCTACAACTGGGGTTCTGAATCCCATCACCTTTTAAAAGATGGGAGAAGCTCAAGGGCAATTTTAAGGTAAAGACTGAGGAGCTAGAAGATACAGCGAAGGAGGGAGAGTTCACAGGGTGGGCTTGTTATCTGAAACAGACACAAATGGGTGGGAGGATGGTAGGACAGATGTCCTGAGAAAGAAGGATAGGTCTGGGTGAAGAATGTGGTGGAGGTTGAGGAACAACAACCTATAGCTTGCTTTTCACTTTTTGTTTTTCTCTTTTCTTTTCTCTTTCTATTCCTCATACTCTTCCTATCTCTTTTTCCTTTCTCTCTTTTGAATGAAATATCCCTGGTTGCAAGCAGTGGCACCTTGCTTTTGAGGAGAGGGTCGAGGAAAATGTAAGGCTAGAATCTTACTACAGAGACTAGGCAAGGAGCTGGACAAAGCTGTAGGACATCTGAGCAGGCTTGTGAATTCTCTTGAGAAATGACATTGTATGTGGGGGAGTGACCAGTCCTCTCTGGCAAGCTCTGTATCCTGGAGCACACTGGTGGCTGGGATGCGAGGGCCGCTAGAGGAACATAGCCCAGGGACAACATGGGGAAGATGCGAGTGGGAACAAGAGGTGGTTAATGTTCTGCTGCTTTAGACTGGTGTAGATGAGAGTGGAACTGAGAGGGGCACGGACAGCCATGGAGGAAAAGTACCACTGGCCCGGGCACTGTGTGAAGCTGGACAGAAAGGTGAGCACAAGGGAACAAGGATGAGGCAGGAGACTAGGACCCGGCAGGCTGGCTGGAAAACAGGAGGGACCTGCCAATCACCAAGATGCAGAGCACAGGCTAACACTGGCTGTAACCTGGTCCAGGATGGGCACTGAACAGCAGGCTGTGCCCTGCCAATCGCAGCCAGGATGTGGGGCAAACCCATTTCCAGCACAGGAGGATATAAAGACAGTGGCCTTTGACTCCACCTCCACAGCTGTCTCCCTGTCTTGCTGTCCTGTTTCTGCAGTGGCCCATCCTGCTGGCTGGGTATAGCTTTTCTTGCTCTTCTGTTTTCTCCACTTTTTCCTTTACCTTAAATAAAAGTTATGTTTAACTGTTCACTGGTTGTGCAAAGAACTAGTTGAGACA
>PVKA01048973.1:0-13509 GCA_004027165.1 Ctenomys sociabilis
AGTCCTTAAGAATCTCACTCAAAGGTGGGATTATTTGTAAAAGCTGACTCAGAACAGGTTGGGAATAGAATAATAGTTACTAGGGGTGAGGCACAATTGGGGGTGGGGGTTTAATCAATGGATACTAAGATACTTGTGGAGCAAGAAGCTCCACAGTAGTACTGTAGACTGTGGTGATTCTATGAGATGACAATGTATATTCCAAAAAATTACATGGATTGTGAATGTTTTTCCATGAAGCAATGTCTGAGGACACAGATGCTTAGCTTGATTTAAATGTTAGTGTATCTATGTACTGAAGCATCATTATGATGACCCATACATATGTACAAATTTTGTTTTATGTATCAAAAGATATATAAATTCTTAAATAAAATCACTACTACCTATAAAAAAATAAATAAATCAGCTCTTCTTGGTTTGAAATATGTAACATATGTATTGTAGGATGACCTGTATCTTTCTTTGTTTCTGATTTTTGTTCTTGCTTTGCTTTTACTTTTCAAAATAATATTAAATTTAGAAAAAAAATTCAGATAGTATGAAATTAGTGAGTTACTCCTTCATCTGCTGAAGTTTTTACAGTTAATATTCTGAGCACTTCCAGAGTTAAGTCAGTTTCAAGGAATTATCAATGGTAATGCCCTTCTCAATTAGATAAAAGAGCAATAAGAATAATCTTACTTCATTAGCTGTTTCAAGATTAAAATGGTTTTAAAGTATAATTGAATTTTAAAACCTCCATCTATGTAGTAGCCAGAGGGTTAAAAGCTTCATTAGATAGAGTGTACACTCTAATGTGTATAAAACCCTACATTTTTACTATTTTTATAATTGTACTCTCTTTTGAAGGAATTAAAGTTTCTGTAATTAATGTCATTGAACTTAGTTTCTTCAAAAAAGTCTTGTTGGTTTTATTGTACTTAACAAAATCTAATCTATTAGACACTGTGATAAAATCTTAACATAATATATACAAAACTCATCCCTCCCTCAGGTTCTAAAACCAATTTAGACATAGATGACACAATTTGGTACCTTTAGTATAATTTAGTTTGTATTTTCAGATAATGCAAAATGAGTACTTTTTCTCATAAGCTACAATGCCACGAGGATACACATTCCCTCTGATACAATACGCAATTCTTTTTGTTGTTGTTGTTGGAACTGGGGATTGAACTCAGGCCCTTGCACTTGCCAGGGAAGCATTTATTCCACTGAGCCATCTCCCCAGTAGACCATGCAATTTGAAGAACAGCAATCCTCCAACTTCTTAGGGATTGCAATTGATCTAATGAATAAAATGGAAAATCTTCTAATTGTTTTCAAATTCATTTTTGATTAAGAATTTATGGTACACTGGGTTTTGTACTTAAGTATAATATATTTATGTGTATTCACCCTATTTGAGCTATAAATTACTATGGTTTTCTGGAAACTATTAAAGTGGTTTATATAAAACTCAAATGAAATATATACCTACTGTACATTTTATTTATAGAATTATTTAAATAATTTACACTCCTCAAAGGAAACAAAACATAAGGAAATATTCATTCAGGTAGTGACATAAAAATTATAGTGTTGGTACATTTGAAAATTTCCTTTTGAAAATGCCTAAGTTAAAGGAAAAATAAAATGTTAAATTTACAAGTATGTGAGAAAATGCATTATGTCATTAACAGATTTCAGTACATAGTGAGTATGACTTAGAAAATAACCTACAAATGAGACGTTGGTTGACAAAATAGAATGATAAAAGATTTATTATTTAATTACATTTGTGAGTTTCATTTGAATCCAACTCATTCTGATTAGAATTATAATTCAATAGCAACTTTTTCAGCATGGAAAACATGCATAATTATTTTAGAGATAACCTTGAGGTATGTAACATTTGACCTCCCATAGTTTTCCTAATAGACCAAATACCTAAAATATATATATATATATATATTTTTTTTTTATTTCAGCCCATGTATGTATGCTGCTGTATATATGCAGCATACATATATGGGACAAAAGAAAATATCCCGAAACAAATATTTACAGACTTCACTAACAAGAATAGGACAAATTTGAGACACTAAATGAATTAAAGAAAACTTAAATTCATGTGTTACAAAGACTAATTTTCCCTTGCTGTTGAAATTTTTAAAAAGCAATCATGATACTTCAATATTTTATCATTTTAGAACAGTCTGCTCTCAATGGAATGCATCTCCATTCTACAAAAATCCTCCATTTGTAATCAGAAATACTAATAATGTGGTGCACTATATTTAAAGTGCTGTCAGGAGTGATACGTTGCAATATTTTGTCACCCTATCTCTCATTAATATTGCCTTTTTGATTTTACATTTTCACTATTCTAGTTGTAGCCCTGTCATTGCTATATGTACTCAATTTTCAACCAGCAATATGCCTTTTTTCTATTTAAAAAATATGTATATATTTTGCCTAAAAAAGTTTACTACAACACTAATATAGTTTTCAATTTTATTGTGATTTTTCCTACATAACCATCACAATAAACCATGTCTATGTGCAATACTAGATATATGCTAGACTGGTGTGTAGAATAAATAATTTGATCTAATGGAATTTATTTTTATGATTAGACTACTGTTCATGTAAGACATTAGGGCCCTCAAAGTTAAAGATCCAATCCAGAAATGGGTATCTGAGATGAACACATCCTTCTCAGAGGATGAAATTAAAGAAGTGAAAAAGCTGGGCGTGGTGGCACACGCCTGTAATCCCAGCCCTCAGGAGGCTGAGGCAAGAGGATTGTTGTGAGTTTAAAACCATCCTGAGCTACAAAGCGAGCTGCATAGTGAGACCCTGTCTCAAAAAGGCAAAAAAAAAAAAAAAAAAAAAGAAATTAAAGAAGTGAATAAATATATGAAAAAATGCTCCACATCACTAGCCATCCATGAAATGCAAGTTAAAACAACATTGAGATACCATCTCACTCTAGAAAGAATGACACACAGTCTTAGTATGCCTGTTGCAATACAAAAGGTCATAGCATGGGTAGGGCATATGAAATAAAGTACAATTGCCCCAAAAGTTAGACATACAGTTATATTTAGCAGAATAAACATACAGATAACTTTTTAACTGTGAGAATGTAGCAATAGCTATATTATTGAGTAATGCATATTAAAACTGCGTCTAATTAAAAGTGTTTTAGGGCTGCTTCTCCTGCCTTTTTGCTTTTACTGCTCTCTACCTCCACGTACTGCTGTCCTGTGCCATGTGCCACTCTGCCTGAGAGCCAGCTGACGATGGACTGAAACCTCCACACACTGTGAGTTATGAACCTTCCGTTCCTCATCACGTATTTTTGTCCCAACAATGAGAGAAAAGTAGCCAAGACACATTACTACAAAGAAGGAAAACTGTCAAAATTTTATTTTTGCCCACCCTCTTTAAAATGTTTATTCATTTAACAAAAACTATTGAGCATAGTGGTGGTATATGCCTGTAATCTATGCAGCCAGAAAGCTGATGTAGGAAAATAAATTTAAGGCCAGGGTTGTCTACCTAGTGAGTTCTAAACTAGCCTGAAACACAGAGTGGTACTCTATCTGACACAATTTTAAGTTGAATCTTCGGTCAATATGATAATTCAATGAAGAGTTTGCTGAAGTGCGGTGGGAAGGCAGACGTCATGGCCTGTGTCTCAAGCAGCCGTGGGGGAGGGCTCGAGATGCTGGATCTAGAGTAAGGGTGCTGAGCAAGTCAGTCCATGGCTGGCTTAGCATACTTCCAGGGAGGCTGAAGGGTATGAGTGCTACTAGTGTGTCCTTACCCACCTGCGGGCCTGGACTACTTCTCCATGGTGTCCTCTGCCATCCACTCTGCCTTGGAGCCAGCTGACTTCGGACAGAATCCTCTATGAACTTGGGGCCAAATGAACTTTTTCTCCTTTAAAAATAAATAAGCAAATTAAGTTAAACATAACTAAGAAATGGAAAAATACAATCAATGGAAAATTCTAAAATCTTTTAAATACTATTTTAAACACTAGCTTTTAGCCAATAAATTAAAAACAGGCTCACTTATAATTAGTGAATATTTGAATTGTGAATTTAAATTTAAGGTGACTTTTATCCAAATATTGGAACACTTAATAAAACCTTAAGTGTTTCTTGTTTTGGGAAGTCTTCTAATACATAACACCGAAAGCATAGACAGCAAAAGCAAAACAGTGCAAGGGAGCTCATGCGTGACTTAGATATCTACAGGACAAAGAACAACATAGGAAAGGCAATCCAGATAGAACTCTATATAGCTCACATATCTGCTAAGGTAAAAAATAAGCAATTAACATGCTTATTATTAATATTAGTCACAAAACCATGTCAGTAGTCTGATTGAAGAGGAAAAGATTCAAATAGAAAATTTTGCAAACGAGGTGCACATAGGGCCACCTGACACTTGAATAGGTGCTGTGTTTTGGTAACCATAAAACAAATGCAAAGAAAATTCCACTAGGTACCATCTCACTGCAGTGAAAGTGGGTGTCATAGAAAAACAAGTAAAAACTAGTACTTGGACGGAGTAGAGGGCAAAAGAAGTCCCATGTGCATACTGTTGGAATAATGTAGATTGATATAGCCTTTATGAACAGTACAGAGCTTCCTTAAAATTTATCAGTGGAAGTAACACGTAAAGCAGCACCCTCATCTCTGGTTATTTTTCTACAGAAAATGAAATCAGTATCTGAAAGAGATTTTCTGCATCATCCTATAAACTGTAGTGGTTTTCATAATAGCTTAGATATATAAGTAATAGTATGTCCATGAACACATGAATGAGTAAAGAAAACACAATATGTCTGTATGTGTATATAGAGATAGACAGATATACACAACAGAATGTCATCCAGTCTCAACTTGTGACAAAAGAAAGAATATGGAAAATATTGCAATATCCTAGACTTGGAGCAACAAATGCTATATTAATTTATTTAGATGTGCAATTGGAAGCACACCATCTCAGAAGCAGCAAGAAGAAAGGCAGTTGCCAATGGTCAGGCTTTGGGAAAACAAGGAAGCACTTTGAGCTATGAGTGGTTCTAGGTATCAAGGCATAGTGGCTGTAGCTCACATTACTGTGTTGTCTACTTGAAGTTATATAAGAACTTCAAGAACCTTGCAAGCAGTTAACTAGCATGGCAGATACTAATTAGGTTTTGATAATTATTATGAAAAGCATATACATGTTTGAAGCCATCACATATTATTCTCTTAATATAATCAATATTTAATTTTTCAACCAAATGTTACAAAATAGTCTAATATTCTAATATTTATAGTGGCTAATATTTTCCAATCTTATTCATGTTGAAATTTTAAGAAAAACGTTAATTGTTTAATATTTAAATGTCTTCCTCAGTTGCTATACATGTCATTTCAACATAATTGATTCATGTATTCTTTTAAAAGCTGGGATTGGAATACTAAGAAAAGTAAACAAATTTATATCTTCTTAATTATTAAATTGTGCATCACACTTTGTAGTGAGTCTGTTCTATTTGTGTTATCTAGGAGGCCTTATTTGACAAGTTAAGTAACTTTATTTTGCTATTAATTATCCATATCTCTGAAATTCTGTGCGTGTTTATTCTATGTGCCAGTCTATGAAGCCAGATTTAACATTTACAAATCTTACAGTACATTTGTCTCTTATTTCAAAAACACGGGTCTAGCAACAGGAAGGTGTCTTGGTGAATCATCTCCTAAGGGCTTGAGTCACGGGTCAGCCTGTGCCAGTTATGCGTGACAAAGATCAAGCATCTGTGTGTGTGTGTGTGTGTGTGTGTGTGTGTTCACTAACTGGAAAAGCAAATACCATCCACTGCCAATACTTAATTACATTAAACAACTGAGAAACTGTGTCAGTTTAGGATCATGATATTCAGTCAAGAAATGGTTCCTAGCACAAATTGAAAGAAGACATAAACTTATTAGTAAAATAATTCATGTTTTCAGTTACTGAATTAATGTGAAATGAAGACAATGGTGTACTTTTGTCTTGGAAGTGCTGGCAGCTCCAGCTGGCTGCTCCTGAGAAATCTGAAAATAAAAAGCTACAAATGTTTGACCTTATAAAAGGAACTCACTTATAAAGCCATACGCAGCCTATCCCTACTCTATGTGACTGCTAAAGGGAATTCTACTTTCTATATGTGATTGAACAAGCTGAATTTTATTTTGTATGGTCTGACTTCATTTTTATATCATAAAAATAAAAGTAACATTTTGAATACTTGAGGGAAAAAGAGACAGATAAAGAAGTTTTATTCAGAAAATCAATAGGATAAAATTATTCTAGACTCACCATTCTACACATTTATCTATCTACTACATATATTGAGAGTATGTAATGTATTATAATAGATTTTAATTCAATTATGATTCTTATCAAAGTGAATTCACTGTATAGTTTTTGAGAACTATTTTGATTGATCAAAAGGAACTATCTTAACTATCCTGTCACTCTTGGCGATAACATTGATTTTACACACTGGACACTATATGACTACATAAGATTTTCGTATTTAATAACTGACTCTGAAGTACTCTAAGGCCTTATTTGATCATTCTGAAGTTATTTCATTTTCTGGCTTTCATTCCTCATGTGAAAAAAAAAATACTTCAGCCTACTAAATGTAAGCAGCACACAAGGTAGTAATCAGAAATTTTATCTAATGGAAGTAGCGAATATCTATATATATTCAAAATCTGCTGTGCACTGGCTGCCATCCTGTCAAAGAACCGAAATGTAGCTCTTGTGTTCTTCCACTCAGATCATCATCCTGCATCCTCTCTGCTTAAATATCTTCTGAGTGTTTATCCCTATGCAATGGTCAGTTTTACTTTTTCTTTTCTATTAGAAACCAACTTCTTCCTTTTGATCATCATCACCCAGGGCACCCAGGACATTTAAAAACATGTCCTGTGTTTCTTATGTTGCAGCAGGGAAACATTTTATTTCCTTCTTGGACTGATAACTATATTAAGTCAATAGATTTAATATAGATGCATGCATAGACTTTCTCTACATGACACTACATATCACAGCTGCTGGGGACTCATCAGAGTTTTTCTGTCTCCTCAAAGATTATCCATAGCAATGAGAAGAAATCTTAAGAATGGCCTTCATCATTCAATCTTAAAATACTCAGAAAGGCTAACAAAAATCAATGCATTGACATAGACACAAGAAATCAAGCATAACATCACTAAGAATAATTGATCTGAGAAATACTATGAAAAATAGATGTATCTAACTTTGCAAGAAAAACTTAAACAACATACTCATTACTTTAAAATACTGTTTTTATTTTTAAATAAAAACATATTTACATATGTTCCTTGGTACATCATAATATACAGACATACCTATATATTATGAAACAATTGATTCTAGCTAATTCAGATTCATTATCTCATATAGTTCTTTTTTTCAAATTTACAGGTTGAAATTCAAGTCGAATCTCAGAATACATAACACATTCTTATTAATTACAATCAGCATGCTGGTCTAAAGACAAGTTTTAAGTATCTTAGACCAGAGAAGATAAATAAGAGCAACAAACAGAAAATATTTTATGCCCTTCTATTTTATAAGCTTCTTTGTAAATACAGGAACTCCATGGCATAATGAACTCACAAACTTTCCCATTTGAAGTCATAGCATTTTCTTGATGTAGGTGCCACACATTAAATGCATGAAGGGAATAATTTATGGAAAAATAATTTTTTAAAAATGTTTAATTAAAAAAAAATACTCACCTCCTTCCCCTGGCTCGAAATTTGACTTCTTTAAGGCAACTCTTGCTCTGTCCCAATCAACTACTCTGTATCTAGCATCTGTTCAGAAGGTCTGTCCTGGAACAGAAAGTGGGGGAAAGAAGAATGAATAGTAGACTTGAGGGCAGGCAAAAAAAACACAGCAGTAAGATAGAAAGGTGTGTAAAAGCAGTGATTGTGAGTGGAGTGGTATGCTTCAGTTTTATCCCATCATTTATAAAAAATTGGGAAGAAATGGTTTTAGTCATATGGAAATTTAGGAAAGTTATCTTTCTGTTAGCTTTCTGTTATACTTTAATGCTTTGAGGTAGGGAGAAGAGAAAGAGAGAGAGATAGACAGTAACAGAAACAGAGACAGAGACACAGAGAGAGAGAGTAATAAAAAGTATATGGGAATAATCATTTGCTCAGCACTTACATTTCTCTTCATTTTAAAATTATATTCTATTACATTTATTTGAATAGCGAAATTATAATCAACCATAACAAGCTTTTATCTTCAAAAATTTTAAAAATCACTTCATTAATTACATGGATTTGTTAAAATCTGCTAAACTATTAGACATAAAAATGTTCTCTTTAATCAACCATGATTATGAAGGTTGAATGCTTGGAATTTTGAAGAATTTGCCCTTGAATTGCTGAAGTTAATGAAAAAATAAACTACTTAATGGTCTCTGCTCTAGAGCCAGCCAATCTTGCGCAATGTGGGCACAGAAACAGTTGGACATTATAAAAGACCATGAGTGCTAGGACAAAGAGGGGTATAAATGCTTTGGGGCAACAGATAAATGAAAGTGATTTTTGCATAAGATCCTATAAAGAAGAGACTCTCATTTCATATGGAATAATTCTATGTTTTCTTTTAAAAAGCTAAATGTAGTATTCTGTTTCTTTATAAAATGGTGACTAGGAAAAGAGGATTCTAGGCAACTTTCCACAGCATTAGCTATATTCTATTATAACATAGTGGCAGTTAAACTTAAGTGTAGTGAAAGTAACTATTACTGAGAATCTGTTCCCCAAAAATAACCATGAAGTACATCACATTTTTAAAAGTAAAACAACTGTCATTAACATATCAGCAAAACAAATATCACAAAGCGTACAAGTGGTAAAACTTCTTAGCCAAATTTCCCATTAAGAAACCTGAATATTAAAATATTTCAAGCAATGAAGTATGCTTTACCTAGTTTATGGAAAAAATTTAAGAAATAAATAATGGAACTTGAGAGCATTTAAAAAACAAATTAGAGATATTGGATGAAGCATAAAAAGATAACCAAAAGCAAACCCTAAAAATAATTACTTTTTCTGAGATAATACCAAACTGCTTGGATAATCCTAATAAATGATAAACTCAGAGTGTTTGTCTTGGAATAGCAAGAATCAATTTGATATTTAAACTTTTGTGTGCTGTTATTTAAGAAACATGCATGTAGGAAACATATAATGAGCATGCAGGTAATAATTCCCTGAATGCAAGTATAAGAATGTTAGCCTAGAGCAAATACATTGAATATTAGAGAAGACAATAGATACTGTAACTGAATACCTTAGTTATAGAGATGATGTTATAGAACATCAAGATTGAATATTTCACTTTATATTAAATTTGATGAATAAGTTCTAGAAGAACTTATTTTTAATTTATAAATGACACTGATAAATATTTATCACTTATTCATTTATCTTTGAAGGAAGGATAGAAAGTAATCACTTCAACTATAGATAAATATTTTATGATAATTTGGTATTGTATAGTTAGATTACAGCCATATACTACATAGTAACAAAATCGTTAGGGAAGGCTGGCCAAATAGCTCAGTGGATTAAAGCACTTGCAAACAGTCTCAGGGGCCAGGGATTCAGTCCCTAGGCTTGCTATGCCAACCCTGCCTGGCAAGCTCAAGCATGCCCTGGTACTGCAAGCCGTGTCGGCTCTGCCCTAGGCATGCTGAGTGGGCCACCAAAACTGGCTGTGGTGGTGCACGTCTGTAATTCCAGCACTGGGGAGGCTAAAACAGGTGAATCACTATGAGTCCAAACTGCATAGTGATCCCTGTACCAAATAAAAGAAAAAAATTAAAAAGACATTTATCTAAACAGTGAAAATGTGTTTTAATTGTAAAATTTCATTAAAAGAATATTTGAATTATATACCTAGCTGGATTCCAAAAAGTGAAAAACAAGTTCATATCCAAAATGAGAAACTTCCATACTTAGTAAGACTCTGTTTCAGAAATAATAAATCAAAATGCTGGCAATGTAACTCAGTACAAAGGCCTGTGGAAATGATTTAAATACTCAGTACTGAGCCAGAAATGGTGGCACAGGACTGTAGTCCCAGCACTTCTGAGGGTGAGGAATGAGAATGGTTGTGAATTTGAGACCAGGCTGCACTGCAAAGTGAGCTCAAGGCCAACGTGAACTGGATAGCGAGACCCTGTCTCAAAAGAACAAAAAAACAAAAACAAACAAACAAACAAATTCCTGATTATTCAAAGAAAGTATCTATTTCTCTAAGAAAGAAAATGCTAAGATAAACAGGTTTGTCACTTTATCAGAAAATAAAAAAGAAAAAAATACACTTGAGTTTCGATCCTTGAATTATCTGAATTAAACTCATCATATTTGTATTTAAATTGTTTTGATAATCACAACAGACTGAAGATATTACATTTTGAATTTGTTTAACAATACATGAATATCTATTTGCATAGAATCCACTTATAATAATTGAAACACAGTATTACTTTCCAAAAATGTTGTAAGAATTATCAATGAAGGAATTTCAGTAAATACATGAGTTGTTAAGAATGGGGTTTTTAAGTATAACATAGAAAGAAAGGAGAAAATAGAATTAGAAATGGAAGAATATGAAGTTAAAGTGTTATGTCCATGTTACTTTAACTTTATCATTAATTATCAAAACTCAAATGGACTGTGCTGTCAATTAATTGTGCAGCAGTCTAAGAAAAAAAATCCAGCTTCATGCATTGGAGTTGAAAAATAACTGTAGGAAAGCCAAACACATGAATTGTAAGGGAGACAGACAGTATTAATCAAAACATTATGTTTTTTTCTGGCTTGCTGAGAATGCCTTAAAGGGTAGGTCTGATAAGCTGTGAAGAGTTAGGGATCGAATCACAGTATCCTGAGCCTGACTGAGTTTGCTTAAGCAAGCAGGCACTTAAACAACTGAGCCTACTGTATTACTATTCTTTTCTTGACTCAGGTGATTGAACTCAGGACCTTGCACTTGCTAAGCATGTCCTTATTCAATTGAGCTATCTCCCTAGCATGTATTAATCAAAAGAAGTGATATGTGCTCATGTTAAACAAAATGAACCTTTTTTCTAAAGTTTAACTAAAAATTGTTCTCATCTATTTAAAATGTAACTAGATGATTCATAATACAATAACAAAGAATACTAAATAGAAATTATTGGTAAGTAGAAAAATATTTATTTAGTAATGTGATTTCTTTTAAAAAGCCAATGAAAATGAACAAGATAAATTAGAAACTTAAAGAAGAATAAGAGACCGGCCACAGACAGCGAGGCCGACTCCGCAATCCTCCTCCATCCCACCCACGCCCGACCAGCCAGAGACCAGCCTGAGACAGTTGCTGACTCCAGCGGCTTCCTGGTTCCCGTGCCAAGCTCGCCCAGCGAGAGCGAATTTACAGGACTCGCCAGGCTTCCCAGATCAGTGAGAGGGTGGTGAGTCTGAGGGAGAGCCTTTGGCTTCTTCCCACGCACGCTACGCGGATCCCTGTCCCCAACCCCTCCAAGCCAGTGACTGGCCTGAAACCTCAGGATCCACTGACCAACACCTCCCCGGATCCCCTGACCTAAAGCCCACTGATTGAGTGGGAATTTCCCCGATTCTCTGGGCATCAAAGGTCAGTGAGTGTAGAACCTCAGGCCTGCCGTGCCTGAGATACATTTCCCAGGGATTAAGCTGCCCGTCATCTCCCATGGCCCGGTGACAGCTCCAGGCACACTGTGCCAGAGAAAAATTTCCAGGTGATTACTGGTCCCACCCCATAGCCCCAGACCCAGTTCAGGTCAGCCTGGAGTGAGAACTCCAAGCCTGCCACACCGGAGGGACATTTCTCAGCAATCCACGATCCCATGCTATGGAACGAAACCCAGCACAGCCTGGCCTGTGAGTGAGGGCTCCAGGCCCACTGCACCAGAGGGACCTTTCCCAGCCTTCTTGGATTACGGCCTGTAGACCCGGAGCCAGCACAAACTGGCCAGCTCAGTTCAGCCTACTCAGTGAATAAGATCATCCACTATCCTTTTGTGAGCCCAAAAAACCCACCAAAGCCCAGGCCCACCCACCTGGGGAACACCCTGCCTGACACAGGAGGGCTGACCCCGGGAACCAACATAGGGGAACCAAAGGAGCTGCAGCAAAAAAGGAACTGAACACAACAGCTAGACCCAGGATAGGCATAACTGGAAAATCTCAAACTTAATAGACTGGCACCCGAATCACATAACAAGCTAAGGTTATAGCTGCACAAAAGCTCTACACCAAAGGTCAAAGATCAGTGCTATACAAAATGACAAAGAGAAGGGGAAAAATGCAATCCCACACCTCGAGTCCATCAGGAAGGGCATAGGACACTAGCTCAGCTGCAACGAATGAAGTAACAGATACAGCAGCAAAGGAACAACAGCAGAAAGCTATAAAGGAAATAAAACGAGAAGTAATTCCCCAATTTAAAAAAGAAATATTTGAATACATAGAATCTGAAATAAAGAATGAATTCCAGAAACATTGGGTGGAAAAACGATGCGCACCCAGAACAAGTGCAGACACCACTATTCCAACTGATATATATAAATTAACAGCATCTGAAGCACAGAAACAACAACAGAAAGATCATGAGGAACTCAAAGCAGAAATAAGTTCTGAAATCAAAA
This sequence comes from Ctenomys sociabilis, assembly GCA_004027165.1. NCBI lineage: Eukaryota > Metazoa > Chordata > Mammalia > Rodentia > Ctenomyidae > Ctenomys > Ctenomys sociabilis. The sequence goes on from PVKA01048973.1 coordinate 12,767, forward strand.
AAGAACTTTTTGAAGTCATCTGATCTGAAATACCGAAACAAGTCCAGAAATATACAGAGGAAATCCAACTTGGAAGAAACACAGCAGAAAAAGAATTAATAACTACCTCTAAAGAAGACATGGATAAAAAAATTGAGGAGATCAGAAATATGATGGATTCCTTGAATGAGCAATGCAGAAAAGAAAGAGAACACATGAAACAGAGTCAAAGAGATATAGAAGAACTAAAAATAGCAATCACGAGTCTACAAAACCGTCTGAGTGAAAGCGAAGACAGACTTTCAAATCTTGAAGATGCTGGAGCAGCTAGTGAAAAGGTGAGAAAGGATCTCTTAAGAACAAGAAGAATGCAGGAAAAAATAATCCATCACCTGCAGGATGACGCCAGAATGAACAATGTGAGAACAATTGGTATCAACGAGAATGAAGGAGTCAATACAAATGACATAAAAAGAATTTGGGAAGAAATAATTGCAGAAAACCTCCCAAATATGAGGAAACAATCCAACATTCAGGTCACCGAAGCATACAGAACACCAAATAACTTCAACCTAAGTAGAAACACACCAAGACATATAATAGTTAAGATCGCAGAAATCCAACACAAAAATAATATACTGAAAGCTGCTAGAGAGAAGAAGGAGCTCACATTCAAAGGAAAACCCATCCGAATTACAGCCGACTTCTCTACACAAACAATGAAGGCAAGGAGAGCATGGAGCAGAGTTCTTCAAGTCCTACAC
>PVKA01048974.1:0-13511 GCA_004027165.1 Ctenomys sociabilis
GAGGGAAGTCAACGTCATCAATGAGGTAGATACATTAGGGTAATGTTATAGGCTAATAACATTCATGTGATCAACCAAAGGAGCTTGTCACAGGAAGTCTAATTAAAAGAACAGAGGCAGGAAGCCATAATGCAGCAATTAACAGGAAGTGTCCATAAAAGGAATCTAAAGGAAGGCTTCCGGATTATTGTCTCCCACATGCCTGTTCTCAAGGTATCATTTATATATCTTTGATTCTTGAAATATAACAATTTTAAACAACTGTTCAATGAGTCTTTTATTTTCTTTATTTTCTGATAGGATCTAGAAGAATTGAATTGTGAGAAGGCATCAGACAATATAGTTATGAGATTGATGGCATTATCCTTCCAGTACAGCTGTTGTTGGATAATATTGTATACCAAACAAACATTAAATTCAGGGTATGTAAATATTTCTTCATTAAGTCATGGTTTTTGAATAGCTATGCCAATTGTTGCTTGCTCCTCTAGTTTGTGTTAATTTAAGGATTCTCAAGGCAGAGGCATGATCATAGCAAAACAAATCTGAATATATATATATAATGTTCCATTGGATATTTTATGAAAATCACTCTCTCTTTCCCCCATTTGATTGTGAATTGGTTTAATGTTTTATAACCTTTTAATTCTGGACTTGTCCTTTGAAAATCCTATTACATTTATTAACTTCTTGTTGATACACCTTTTATGCTTCTACCACTTTTATTATACTTTCTTTCACTAATGTACATTTGTCATAATTTTTCTTTTGATCACCCAAACTGGAAAACAGATCTTTTAGTTCAACAGTTACTGGACTTTCTCTTCCATTTATATCCCTTCTTAGTTACTTTTCTCATTGCTGAGACAAAAATATCTGACACCCAGTGTTAAAGGAGAAAAGTGTCATTTAGCTCACAGTTGATGGAGGTTTCAGTCCATAATCATCTGGCTCCAAGGCAGAATGGCATATGGCAGAAGGGCAACAGTTCATGGCAGCAGAGGACAGCAAAAGCATAGAGAAAGTGAAAGAAAGCATAAACCTCTTTCTGTCCCTTATAGTACCCAAACCCTTAACACCAGCATTGGACCATGAATGAATCAAAAATCTACCTCTAAACTATCTTCAACTGCTGCAAAAACCTTATGAGTGCTCAAGATTTTGGGGGAACATCTAGACACAGACCACAGCACTCTCCTTCCATTTGTATTATCAGTGTCTTAGTTCAGATTCTCATTATTTTTATTTTATATGTTAGATTTCCAGCTGTTTTCTTGATACATGAGAAAGAAACTCCCAACCTGCTAGATGTCTGAAGCATATGTTCTCTAAAGTTGAGGAATGAATTCTAGGAACAATGGAAGTTAAGAGTAGGAAGAATTTATTTAAAGAAAGAAAAGCTTCTGTCTAAGAGACACAGAAGTGCTGTGAAAGTGGGTTACCCTCTCATCCTGCTTTTAAAGGAATTTTATTTAGCAAAACCTTGAGGTGAGGTAGGTTCAAGGTGAGACAAAACTATAATCAACTAATGAGATTACAAGTATAGTTACTTAGTGGGTGTGAAGTGAGACAAATCTTGGGAACGAGTAAGATTACAACAAGTATAGTAGGCTTAGGTAATATTGATTAAATGGCGAACAAATTGTGAAGCAGTTATTACAACAAGTGCTCATGGACAGACAAGGACTCTCCTGGAAGGGTGGGTTAAGGAAGTTTTGGTCCTCCACCCCAAGGTGCTTGATGTCTATGTAGAATATCAGTCACTGCTATTCATCCTAGTTGGTCCTCTTTTCTTGAAGTCTTGCCTTTAATGACTGCACCTCTAGCCACCATAGTCGTCTACATTGGCCTTTTGGGATCCTACCCTGTCTGACTGCCTACAATATTTCTAAATAACCTATATATCTATCTTATATATCTCCCAATGCTGCTCAGCAGTCTTTGCATGATGTGTCTTATACACAATTGATATTCCTAAAACCAGGTTCTCACTGTTTTTATTCTTATATACCTCTACTTCCTCCTTTGGTATCTATTGAATATACTGATGAAATTGTGCTTATTTTCCAGAACTATTCTCCAATACCACTTTTTCTGTTTCACCCTTCCTCAGAAACCACCATTGCACACAAATATTCAAATATATAGATCTTTCCATCCTTTGAGCTGCTTAGCTGTTTTCTTCCTCATATTTGATATTTTTTATATGTTTTATGTTATCTTTTTGTAGTATTTGTTTTATAGTACATAAGCCATAGCTTTCATATGATACATGCTTGATAAAGATTCTTTGAATGACTGAACAAATTTTTCCTACCAAATTACAAACTAATCATACTTATTTTTATCTCATATAACCACTAACTCATGTTAGAAGTTTTTAATATATCCTTTAATTATCAAGAAAGGTAGAAATACCTTATTGCCTTTAACTGTGTGTTTTTTACTGATTTTAAGATAAGAATAATTTGTATTAATTATTCTCATGTGATGCTAAGTATGTTAGAATGTGAGACTTTAAATACCTTGAATCTTATTCTTCTGTTGCTGTTGATGATGGGAGGATCCTGGGAAGGTTTCTAGGTTATTATGCACAACAAAAAAAGGATTGGACATGGCATACATAGTAACACAAAAGTAGCAAAAAGTAATGAAGTTTAATTAGGCAATGGTATGCTCAGACTGAGCAGGCTCCCAGCAGTTGAAAGGAAAGTGGCACAAGCACTGATGTGTTGAGTTTAAGAATTTAAAATGTTGCACCAGATCTATAGTGCCCAATGCTAGGTCTTTCAGAGTATGATTGACATGGTACTGACCTGGCAGTTGCGTCTATTGTGCATGTCCTTTCCCGTAACTCACTTGTTATAGTTGGATATGACTCCACCTATGACAAGATTTTGGGGGAATAACTAGACACAGACCACAGCACCCTCCTTCTGTTTGTGTTATCAGTGTCTTAGTTCAGATTCTCATTATTTTTATTTTATATGTTAGATTTCCAGCTGTTTTCTTGTTATATGAGAAAGAAACTCCCAACCTGCTAGATGTCTGAAGCACATGTTCTCTAAAGCTTTGTGGAGATAGCTCGATACAAGTCATAACACAAACTTTTTTTTTCTGGTATGGAAGCTGATTAGGGACATGGTGCCGAGGATTTTTTATTAAGGACTGGTCATATACACACCTTCTACCTAGTACATGTCAAAATTCCTAAGAAAAAAAGGAGGTAATGAGCTGGTGAGATAGCTCAGTGGACTACGCACTTGCTCTATCTCCAGCACCACATGCCATGCTGACCCTGCCCCCAGGCTGACTAACTGGCTGCCAAGACCAGGTGTGGTGGTGCACACCTGTAATCCCAGCAGTGGGAAGGCTGAAAACAGGAGAATCACTATGAGTTGGAGATGCATAGTGAGACTCTATACGAAATACATTTTAAAAAGGAGGTATTCATTAAAAACCACATTATTTGTGCAAACGGTTTAGACAAAATAGGCCCCTCTTATTAAACTGTTATTTTCATGGAAACAACTTGCTCAAGAAAGAAGCCAAAGTAGAAGGAAGAGCCAACAAATAAAGATAACGTTATCTAAATGACACTGTTTGTGTCCCTGGATCCGATATTTTCCCGTAGGCTTCCTAGAAATATGAACCATTATTGCTTGAGATATATAAAAGATATGACACAGAATGAAGGTAATAAAAATGTATCCACTCAACATTCACATCAGACCTGTTTAACAACTATAAAAGACAAAAAAGATGCTTTATCTAACAGAGCAGTTGGGCCTGGGGAGATAATTCAGTAGAATAAGTGCTTGCCTGGCAAGCACAGGGTCCTGATTTCAATCCCCAGTACTACAAAAAAATAAAAAAACTAATCAGTACAGCAGTTCAGAAATAAAGACCCAGGAAAGATTCTAGATATCCTGGTTCTTATCATCTATTCATATGTTAGTTTGACCAGTGGGGTGGAGTGTTCTAATTGATTAGACATTGGTCATGTAATCATCCTGGCACCAACACGAAGAAGAATTAAGTTCCTCCCTCCAAAAAAAAAAAAAAGTTCCTCCCTCCACCCACACCTCTTTACACACACTTAGCATGCCCTATACTTAACAGTATGTGTTAATGGTAGAAATGTTTTCCTTCAAAAAGTGCAGAGTAGACAAAAAGCAACATGAGCTTCCATGCTAGTCTTGTCTTAAGCAGGTTACTTTAATAATAGGATGAAGTGCAGAGAACAAAATTTTCATCAGTACAGTCAGATGTCAGATGAATAGAATTACAGTCATATGATTTTTCCTAGGTACCCTCTTACGGAAAAGACACTTCATCATCTAGCGCTGATATATGCAGCTCTTGGCTCCTCTGGGCTTAAATCCGAAGAACTAGATGTAAAGGTATTGTTTCCTTTATATTTGTTCATAAATACTCTGGTAAACCAAAAGCTCACTCGAGCTCAAGTGTACAATGACAAGAAACATTAAATGGGCAAATTAAAAACTGCTTAAAAGCCAAAGAAGAATGAATAGCTTCAAATTAATGCATAGTCTTACCACATAAATATCTGCTTTAAAATCTTTTAGCTTAGTAAATTTTAAATCACATTTTCTCTCTGCATTTCTGTTTAGATTTTAAAAAGAACAGGATATGCAGAAAAATAAGTATTCTTGATCAAAAATGCTTCTTAGGAAAGATGTACTGTTTCTATCTGTTGTGTAATAGAAATCTTATAACTTGTGAATAGGGTGATGTATTTCTGATCCTTAATTAGTGTCCTACTCTGAAATTTATGCATTTTTCCAAGTTCAGAGTGTAACATCCTTACTTTCCTTAAAGAACCCAAACATTCCTATAAAGATAAGTTTCTTTTTTGAGTATAATTTTTAAATTTTTCTTGACATTTTTAAATTTCTGCAGTTTATGGGAAATTGCCACATGAATATCCAACAAACACCTCGGACTCTGTATATTTGAAACACAGCTTCTCATCATTATCCATGCTTAGTTTGTGGCATCACTGTTCCAGTCTGATCAATAACTGAATCTTCTTCTTCTTCTTCTTTTTTTTTTTTTTTTTTTTTACTTTGCAGAATCTCTACATCATAGCTTTCCTTCTCCTTTTTACTATATCCCTTAATCCAGGCCTTCTTCATATGTCACTTAGATTTTTAAAGTACAGCACTTCCCTAACTAAAGCATCTTTTCATAGTTTCCCACATCCATCTTCTGTAGACACTGATTACATTTCTGCAACACATCTGCATCAGTTTTACTCCTTCAGTTGTAAACTGAGTATTGTGGGAAAAAATCGTTTTCTTTAATTCCTAGCAAAATGCCAAGTCTGTAAGAGGCTCCTGAGTATGTGCTGTGGAATTTTCTTATTCAAAAGCCTGCTACAGCTGGATTCAAACTTCTCCACAATTTGGACCTAGTAATCCTTCCTTTAACATCATTTCAGTCTCTATTTCCTGCATATGCCCCCACTGTCACCCCCAGCCACTGCATGACTGTGTCATTCTGGCCTGACTTCTCCTAGAATACTATTCCCTGTTGTGTCACAGATATAGTGGCTGTCACAGTTCTTTTCACCATCCAGATCAAACATTACACCCTTAATGAAATGTGCCCCAGTTATACCCTTTCAGGAGAAATCCCTTCTCCCAGTAACATTTCACACCTTTGTTATAGTATGAGGTATTTTCTTTATTCATATATCCTTCTCTCTGAAAGGTAAGAACCAATTCCTTTTCTTTGTAAAAAAGCCATGATACCTAGCACAGTGCTTTTCACAAAGCAAACATCTTCTAAATAGACTTAAATCACAGCACAGTCTATTAAGAAATTAGCAAATGATCTACTTGAAACTGAATTCCAGACAGTTTTGGTCCCATGATACATACTAAACACTGAAACAAAATTGCTAGAAAAGTGGAGTAAATAAATAACAGGTGCAGATTCGTCAAGTGAGATTTCACCACTTAATTATCTTCTCCTTAGTACATAGTAAACAGTAGCTATGCTTTAGAAATTATTTTGTTCTTCTGTACCCAGGACATTTGATGTCATTAAGTGGTCCTGTGTTCAGGCACAAGGACATGGCCCAGAGAGGGCAAAGGGTCTAGAATGGGCATGTGCCCAAGGAATATTGGGATGGAATGGATAGACCTACCCAGACAGAGTTCATTCCTCAGAAAGGAGCCTGCTTCTGCCTGGAACAGACTATTGCAGAGGCTTTTCATATTTTGTATAATAGTTTAAAAAGCAGGTAAGATTTTTCCATGGACTTTGATAAGTAACTGTGGTTAGTTTGCTTTTACTATTATCAGTGTGTCACCAATATTCATAAACCTCTCACATCCTGACTTGCTTGCATTACATTAAAAGAAGTTTCTTAGACTCACCTTGTTTTAGAACATATTGATGTTTTGTCATACTTCACTTAGTAACATAGCTCTCTTAGAGCACATCAGTATTAATTATTAGCACCTTTTTATTTTCAGGCCTCTAAAGAGCCTAACCATAAAAGTGGTATCAGGAAGTTTCCTAAGTAAAAAGAAAATACTGCTAGTGGTGTCATTCTAGCTTTTCTGCAAATTTTTTTATGAACTCTTTGTTCAGAACTGCATAAATATATACATGAAAACCTTTGAAAACAATTTAAGGGGTTTATCCTTAATTTATTAAAATCATTTATTTATTTGTTGGGGGTGCTGCCCATTAGCTCAGTTAATTAAGTGCCTGCTTAAGCAAAGCAGTCAGGCTCAGAATTCTGCGGTTTGATCCCCAGATCCACAAGTCTTACTGGACCTGCCTGTAAGGCATCCTGAGCTAGCCAAAAAAAATCCTTCTGAACTTTTGGGGGCCTGCCCATTAGCCCAGTTGCTTAAGTGCCTGCTTAAGCAAAGCAATCAGGTGCAGGATTCTGTTGTTTGATCCCCAGATCCTCAAGCCTTACCAGACCTCTTGCTACATACACATAGTGATCCTCCTGTCTCAGCTTCCCCAGCACTGGGCTTACAAGTGTGCACCACCACACCTGGTTTCAGTGGCCACCACAGCATGCCCAGGGTTCTAGGGCAAATGCAGCATGCAGTATCAGGAATCAAACACAGGTGCTTGCACTTGCCAGGCAAGTGCTTAAACCACAAAGCTATCTCCCTAGCTACTCCCTTTTGGAATCCAATCATGAGCCCCAACATTTCTGCCCTAATAAACAAAGTTACATTCATTACTGCTATTGTGCTTTTTAAAATTGAGTTTATATTTGATTGAAAGTATCAAGCTGGGCTTAGTGGCACTTATGTGTAATGCCAGCACCCAGGAGGCTGAGGCAGGAGGATCGCCGTGAGTTCAAGGCCAGCCTGGGATACATAGCAAGTTCAAAGCCAGCAGGACTATATAGCAAGACCTTGTCTCACAAAAGTAATAATAATGATAATGATAATGAGTACAGTAAATTTAAAAAATAAGTGAAAGTGTCATATTTCACAAATATTCAACAAAATAGGTTTGGGTTTGAACAGTATATTCTTGTGTATTTTACGTCATACAATTTTTAAAATCTTTTTTTAAATACATATTTTTCCCTTTGTGTAGTAACAGTTTTGTGTTTGTTGAAAAAGATGAGGGCTGGTCAGATAGCTCAGGGACAGCCAAATAGCTCAGTGGACTAAAGCGCCTACTTAGGCAGAGCACAATGGCTGGGGTTCAATCTCGAGCATGCCATGCTGGCCCTGGCCCCAGGGCACACTGAGACAGTGATTGAGACTGGGCGTTGTTGTAACTCAAAAATCAGATGACAAGGAGGCAAGTCCAAAAGGAAAGAAGCGCTTTATTTTAGGTAGTACCCACCGGGTAGCCTCTCCATGTGAGAAGGAGAAGGGCCCCCAGAGGGCTGGGCAGCAGGGCTTTTATGCCCAAAAACTGCAGGCTGGGAGGGGTAAGCAAGCATCGTCACAGAAGCTAAAATGGCCGTTAGGGGAGTACGGGGACAATTTTGATTGGGGGAGACAAATATTATATCTATATTAGGGAACTTTGTGGCTCAGGGTATGGTCTCGCGGGATGGGGTGAAGGGGGCTGAGGCAAGCTGTGTTACAGAAGCTAATTGCATTGGTTAATAGGGGTTGACCTTTACATTGATTGGCTCAGTGAGAAGGGAATATTTTTTTGACAGAATAACATATTTCTGTAATGCTTGGGTAACCTTGGGGGGGGGCATCTTGTGGCCATTAGGGGTTAACAGGGAAACTTGAGCAAGCAGGTTACAGAAGCCAATAGCAATTGTTCCTTTGTCAAGATTGATTGAGGGCTACCTGGAGATTGCTGAGGCTATAGAGCAACCTTGTGGTTGCTTAGTTGCATGTAACTTTCCCAGAACATTTAGCAACAGGTGAAACAAAGGGCTAAGATGGAGCTAGTCTAGCGTGGCTTGGGACTTTTTATTTTTACCTTTTGCTCGGAACAGAGCAGGGCAGTGACCTAAAGGGGAGATGGATCTGGGGCAGGCAACTAAGCAGTATTACAGAAGCAAAAAGCGGAAGTTGAGAGAGTCAAGGGGATACGGGGAGCTAGTTGGTGGGAGTTTTTTCGGGTGAGCGGGGTTACATAAACCTATGGTGGGGTGCTGTTGCCAAGGGAGGGCGAGAAACAGTTTGTCTAAGGTCAGGCCCCAGCGGGAATAACAGGTAATGGCACCTGGCACGTTTTATTAAGAATAACAGGATATGGGGAAGGGCTCGACACCCAAGTGGGTTACAACATGAACAACCACAGGGAAATAAGTGAATCTTAAGTTTTGCACTTTACTCACACAGTATTTCAAAGTGGGTCATGGAATTAAATATAAAACATAATTTTGTGCTTTATGTTATATTAATTCATCCACTCCGTTTGTAGAAAATTGGAGCAAATCGGTGATTTGTTGTCCGGTGCAGAAAGGAAGACTCAGACACACCTTGCCTTCTTCTTAGAAGGGGAGATCCCAGTTTATTGCGGAAGTACAGCAGATCATATAGTATAGCCAAACCAATCCTCAGCAGCCACACACAAATATACAGCCAATCCTGCTCTGTTGCCAGGCAGCCCCCCCCCCCATTCTATCTGGGTCCATAGACAGGGCCATCACTATTTCTTATCATATCTAACATGTCAAGGTGGAATCCACAGAAAGCGCCAAGCTGTTTCCCAGGGACCTTGAGTTATTGCCAAGCCTCATTATCCAAAGACCTTGAGCCGCTGCCTGCGGTGCTTCCACCAGGCAGCCCCTCGTTCTACTAGGCCATCCTGTTTGTCAGGATGGGCCAATATGGCTCACGGCTGTTAACCCTGATATGTCAGGATGGAGACTGCAGGACAGAAACAAGCTGCATCTGGACACCGCTCCCAACATCTCCCCCTTTTTTATTTATTTATTGAGCAGGAGGGAGTAGAGGTATGACCCCATTCTATGACGAGCCAGGATGGCCATGGCGCCTATACCGGCCCACTCCTTGAGGAAGGAAAAGGTTTTCTCAAGCCATTTAGACAGGCTGCCTAACGACAGAGCAGTGACCGAAGTGGCATTGAAACGGGCAATCTCAAATTTTTGGATATTTATGAGTTGTTCCAACTCACGTGACCAATTGCCCTGTAGATATTGACTGATTTGACTAGAAATAGAGCAGTTGACAGGCAAGGAGGTCACACACACTTTTCCGACGTTGGCGACACAGCTTATGCTGATAATCCCGAACAGCTGTTCAACTTCTTCCTGTAAAATATCAACTCGTTCATTAACTCTCAAAATACCACTAAGAAATTTGGAATTGATGCTGTTTTGTGTATCCAGAATATCTGCTGTCTGCTTGATAATGGAATTAATTTCAGAAGCCATTTTCACTTGAGAGGTGAGGGCCACAGCAGCTGCAGCAGCCGCTGCAGCGGCAGTGACTATGGCAGTGACTATGGCTGCTGTAATGCCGAAGTCACGCTTGTTTCTAATAAGTTGAATTAATGGGAAACTTTCTGGCTCAGCCTGAACAGGAATAGGAACATATTGTGGGACCTTCATAACAATGAAGGTGGAGTCAGAAACATTTATACACTGGGTAAGGGTACAGTTTGTTGAAAGATTACAATTTATCTCTGAGGAGCTAGTCTCGATGACCAAAAATAAGTAGGGGTTTTGGAGACAAACTGATTATAGCCAGAATTGAATGTCTATTGTGCCAGCGTCCCAGTATCAGTCCCAGTATAGCCCCCAGCATGAGGATCCCTAACAAAACCAATACTTGCACCACTTCTGGCATTTTCTTCGACGACATGGTTGTCGGACCCTGGATCGTCAAGTTGTGAGTCATCATCATTCTGTTGATCCTTTGGTGGACTGCACACTCTGGTCAATCGCTCTGGAACCCAAACTGGATCACTTCCTTTTTCCTGTGGAAACACACATATCGCCCCTCGCGTCCGGCTGAGGACCGGAGCAGGGTCTTGCCAGGTACCCAATAGGGTGTCCTTCCATCACACCCATTGGATGGAAGGTTCAGGAATGCTCCCATGACGAGCAGCAGGGGAGGAACCTTGTGAATCCAACTGCAAAAAATTATAAGTAAAAAGTGCTACAGATAGTCTAGCTCGGGGTGTCAGCCCAAAGGCTACTCCCTCCTTTTGTTTTTGTAAAAGAATCTTAAGAGTTTGGTGGGCTCGTTCTACAATGCCTTGGCCCTGAGGATTATAGGGTATGCCATAAGTGAGGGAAACTTCCATTTGTTGACAAAAGGAAAGAAAGGATTTGCTAGTATATGCAGGTCCATTGTCTGTCTTTAGATGTTGGGGTTTGCCCCACGCCGCCCATGCGGCAAGACAATGTTGAATTACGTGGCTTGCTCGTTCTCCAGATTCAAGGGAAGCAAAAATAACATGGGGAGCAGTATTTATAGACACATGGACATATTTCAGCGAGCCAAATTCCGAGATATGAGTTACATCCATCTGCCAGACATGATTTGGTGCCAGGCCTCGAGGGTTAACTCCCTGAGGAGGTGTTATCCGTGTAACCACGCATGCTGGGCAATGCCTGACAATATCTCAGGCCTGTTCTCGAGACAATTTAAACCTGAGTTGCAGGGTTTTAGCATTTACATGAAAACGTGCATGAAACTGTTGAGCCTGTGAAAGGGGATCTGAGAGAGCAAGGGCGACAAGTGGTCTGGTAACAGCATCAACCCTTGCATTGCCTTTAGCTAGCGGCCCAGGAAGGTTGGAATGAGCACGAATATGATCAACAAAGAAAGGATGTCGGCACTGCAAAATAAGAGAGCGCAACTGAAGAAATAAGGAATGGACAGTAGAATTACCACGTATCGGTCCCGCTGCCTCCAAGACGGAGAGAGCACCGACCACATAATGAGAATCTGAAAGTAAGTTAAAAGGAGAAGCAAACTGCTGGAAAACTGTAAGGACTATCTTCAATTCTGTCACTTGTGGTTGTCCTGGTTCAAATTGAATAGTTACTGGTGTTTTTCCCTGAACCATATATGCACCTATGCCTGTTTTGGAGCTGTCGGTAAAGATAACCGGGGCATCTAATGGTCTAGTTGAGGTGATATGTGGAAAAATGACAGGGTGAACTGTGATAAACTGGAGAATAGGGCTTTTAGGATATTGATTATCTATTGTGCCTGAAAAGGTGCACCGGAGAATGGCCCATGTATCTAGGCAGGCTATCAGTGTCTCTATTTGTGAGGCCTGGTAAGGAACCTTAAGATGCTCAGGTGGAATACCAAAATGTTGGATGCAAGCTTTAATGCCTCTTAGTGCCAACTGTGCCACCATCTCAGGGTAGTAGCTGATGACCTTACCTGGTGAGATATGAGGATGAATCCAGAGAAGGGGTCCATCCTGCATGAGCACAGCAGTGGGTTGTGCTAGCGTTTTAAGAATGCATAGCAACAGAGGCTGTTTGGGATCATATCTATTTAGGGAGGCATCTTGCAATGCTTGTTCTATAGTGGCTATGGCTTTTCTGGCTCCAGGGGTTAGTGCTCTTGGAGAATTTAGATCTGAATCTCCTTTAAGCAGATCGAATAACGGCGCAAGCAAATGATTGGGGATCTTAAGGAATCCACGCAGCCAATTAACATCGCCCACAAATTTCTGGACAGCATTTAGGGTACTAAGACAATCTACACGGAGATGCAACTTTTGTGGTCTGATCTTATCTGAGTGAATGGTAGCTCCCAAAAATTGAACAACTTTACCAATTTGAATTTTTTCTGGGGCTATGAACAATCCATGTGATTCTAAAGCTTTTGTGAGGGCTAACAAGGTTTTATCTAACACTGATGGAGAGGGATGAGCCAAGAGAATATCGTCTATATAGTGAATATATTTTAATTGTGGTGTGGATGAAAGGATAGGACCGATGGCGGCAGAAACAAACAGCTGACACATAGTGGGACTATTTTTCATTCTTGGAGGTAAAACTGTCCACTCATATCTTTGATCTATATGTTCTTGATTTTGAATGGGGATTGTAAATACAAACCTTTGAGTATCTGAAGGATGTAATGGAATGGAGAAAAAACAATCTTTGATATCAACACTAAGGATAGACCAATGCTTTGGAATGGCACTGAGTGCTGGTAAGCCTCGCTGTACTCCTCCCATAGGTGTCATTTGTTGATTTACAGCCCTCAAGTCATGAAGTAAGCGCCATTTCCCTGATCGTTTTTTAATCACAAATATAGGAGTATTCCAAGGTGATGTAGAAGGCTGTATATGCCCTAATTTTAGTTGTTCTTGTACCAATGTTTGAGCCGCTAACAATTTTTCTTTAGGGAGGGGCCACTGATTTACCCATACTGGGGAGTCTGTTTTCCAGGTGATTTTAAGCGGCTGAACTTTTATATCAGTGACCCCCATCAAAAACCCAGGCCTTCTGTATTTTGTTTTTTGTAAGTGGCCTGGACAGGTACAGTGTGTCCTTGTAAGGCACGCCCTAAACCTTTTCCTGTTACATAACCTAATTTGTGCATTAATTCCCTTGCTTGTGGGGAATATTCATTACACAAGGTCAAATCCATTTCAGTAAGAATATCTCTTCCCCAGAGAGTCACAGGAAGAGGCAATACATAGGGAACCAGCTCTCCATGATGTCCCTCATCATCACTCCATTTAATGGGAGAGCTGCTAATATTTGGAGCCTCAATAGCTCCCAAGCCTTGAAGTACCTGCCGAGCTGCTTGCGTCGGCCAGGAGGGTGGCCAATCTTTCAAGGCGATAATGGTGCGGTCAGCGCCAGTATCCAATAAGCCTTGGACTCGATGACCATTGAGCCAAAGGGTAAGCATGGGCCTTTGATCTAATTTAATTACCAAATTGGCAAGCTTTACATCGGAGGATCCGAAACCCTGTGCACCTCTTTCTTGCAAAGCTGCAGGAAAACGATCATGTAAACTAGGAAGAAGCAACAATTGGGCAATCCTATCTCCCCCATTGATAGCTATGGGTCCTTTTGGTGC
>PVKA01048975.1:0-13510 GCA_004027165.1 Ctenomys sociabilis
CAAGTTGGATTTCCTCTGTATATTTCTGGACTTGTTTCGGTATTTCAGATCGTATGACTTCAAAAAGTTCTTTTTTGATTTCAGAACTTATTTCTGCTTTGAGTTCCTCATGATCTTTCTGTTGTTGTTTCTTTGCTTCAGATGCTGTTAATTCATATATATCAGTTGGAATAGTGCTCTCTGCACTTGTTCTTGGTGAGTATCGTTTTTCCACCCAATGTTTCTGGAGTTCATTCTTTATTTCAGATTCTATGTATTCAAATAATTCTTTTTTAAATTGGGGAATTACTTCTCATTTTATTTCCTCTATAGCTTTCTGCTGTTGTTCCTTTGCTGCTGTATCTGTTACTTCATTCGTTGCAGCTGAGCTAGTGTCCTCTGCCTTTCGTGACGGACTCGAGGTCTGGGATTGCATTTTTCCCCTTCTCTTTGTCATTTTGTGTAGCACTGATCTTTGACCTTTGGTGTAGAGCTTTGGTGAAGCTATAACCTTAGCTTGTTATGAGATTCGGGTGCCAGTCTATTAAGTTTGATATTTTCCAGGTATGCCTATCCTGGGTCTAGCTGTTGTGTTCAGTTCCTGTTTTGCTGCAGCTCCTTTGGTTCCGCTATGTTGGTTCCCAGGGTCAGCCCTCCTGTGTCAGGCAGGGCATTCCCCAGGTGGGTGGGCCTGGGCTTTGGTGGGTTTTCTGGGCTCACAAAAGGATAGTGGATGATCTTATTCACTGAGTAGGCTGTACTGAGCCGGCCAGCTTGTGCTCGGTCCGGGTCTACAGACCGTAACCCAAGAAGGCTGGGAAAGGTCCCTCTGGTGCAGTGGGCCCTCACTCATAGGCCAGGCTGTGCTGGGTTTTGGTCCATAGCGTGGGACCATGGATTGCTGAGAAATGTCCCTCCGGTGTGGCAGGCTAGGAGTTCTCACTCCAGGCCAACCTGCACTGGGTCTGGGGCTGTGGGGTGGGACCAGTAATCACCTGGAAGTGTTTCTCTGGCACAGTGTGCCTGGAGCTGTCACCCGGCCACGGGAGGTGACGGGCAGCTTAATCCCTGGGAAACGTATCTCAGGCACAACGGGCCTGAGGTTCTACACTCACTGACCTTTGATGCCCAGAGAATCGGGGAAATTCCCACTCAATCAGTGGGCTTTAGTTCAGGGGATCCGGGGAGGTGTTGGGGAGTGGGTCCTGAGGTTTCAGACCAGTCACTGGCTTGGAGGGGTTGGGGACAGGGATCCGCAAAGTGCGTGTGGGAAGAAGCCAAAGGCTCTCCCTCAGACTCACCACACTCTCACTGATCTGGGAAGCCTGGTGAGTCCTGTAAATTCGCTCTCACTGGGAGAGCTTGGCGCGGGATTCAGGAGGCCGCTGGAGTCAGCCAGTGTCTCAGGCTGGTCTCTGGGCCTGGGCAGGTGCGGGCGGGATGGCGCAGGATGGCGGAGTAGGCCGCGCTGTCTCTGGCCGGTCTCAGGGGCTGGGCTGGCTCCATGATTCTTATA
Source organism: Ctenomys sociabilis (assembly GCA_004027165.1). Classification (NCBI taxonomy): domain Eukaryota; kingdom Metazoa; phylum Chordata; class Mammalia; order Rodentia; family Ctenomyidae; genus Ctenomys; species Ctenomys sociabilis. Next base: position 1,496 of record PVKA01048975.1, read on the forward strand.
GCACCATTGGATCTATATAATTATTCTTCACTGCATAGATAATTAAATTGAGGAGGCAAATATATTTACATAGAGGACTTGTTATCCCAGACAAACTGTGAGACAGCCTTGAGCATGGAGGATCAAATGTTTCCTGAAGAAAATGAAGAATTTTATTTATTAAGTATCGGCTCTACAGGGTCTCACTACTAGATCAAACTCATAGTGATTCTCCTGTTTTCAGCCTCCCAAGTGCTGGGATTACAGGTGTACACCACCATGCCTAGTGTCCTTCACCATCTCAGTGTGTCCCAGGGGCAGGACCAGCATGGCAGGCTGGGAATCAGCCTGCATCTGCCTAAGCAGGCACTTTGATCCACTGAGCTATAGGGCTGGCCCTGAGAAATGATGAATTTTAGAATTAATCTAGTTCATTTATAGATGTGAGAACAGAGATTTAACATGTTCCATAAAATCAAACTTTCATGTTTTCCTAAGTTTTTTCACTAAATTCATTATGGTATTACTGAGGCAAGCATAAGTATATATTTTACAAAATTATGCTACATGAAATTACTGCTTCAGTTCTCAAACTTTTGATATCATTTCAATGGATATAGTTTCTTATTGTTTGGAATTGTCTTAAGGAATGGTATGAAGCAGTATATTCATAAAGAATTAATCAAAGATTTGCCTATTCTCTCAAGTGTTATCAAATTTAAGGCATTTTTTCTTTTTTTTTTTTTTTTTAATTAAATATCTAAGGGTGGCCAAATAGGTGAGCAGACTGAATTGCCTGTTTAGGCAGACGCAAGGGCCCAGAGTTTGAGCCCCACGCCTGCTGTGCTGGCCCTGCCACTGAGACGGTGATTAAGGCTGGGCCTGGTGGTGCACGTCTACAATTCCAGCACTTGGGAGGCTCTAAAAGGAGGGAACACTACGAGTCTGATCTATGTAGTAAGGCCCTGTACACCTTGTACACCCTGTCCTAAATACAAAAAACAAAACTTGTTAAACAAGACAAAAACTAGAAAAGAACAAATACATCCTGGCTAAGTAGACAGAATTTTTTATTAAAGGTTACAAATGACTAACAGATCAAATACATATTTGAAAATTCTCATATTCAGTTGACACAATAAGTCAATTTTCCAACATAGTTTTCTTAAACAAATAATAATTATCTCATAGAATGTAAAATAATTCTAGATATGTTCAAAGCAATTGCAGTAACATGTACTTTGTTATTAATGGTCAGGAATTTTGTATTCATTTAAAAGTATATCAAGGGCAGGCCATGCCTGCTTAGGCCCAGCACATGGACCAGGGTTCGATTGCTTGTACCACATGTTGTGCCTGGCCCATCCCTAGGGGAGAGTTGAGATAGAAATTGAGACAGGGCATGGTGACACGAACCTGCCATCTCATCTCTTGGGAGGCTGAAAGCAGGAGGATCACTACTAGTCTGATCTGCATAATGAGACCCTGTAGGCCCTGTCCTAAATACATTAAATAAATAAATAAAGTATATAAAATACCATTAACTTCATCTATTCTTGACTTAAAGAAGGGAAGTGATTCAACCTTGATTTCTACCCTGCCGTGGTACTGCAGAAGTTCCTTTCCTGTCATTACTGGGACACAATACCTCACACCCAAAGTTAAGGAAGGAACGTTTTTTTCTGTCTCACCCTTTGTAGAAGTTCCAGTCTGTAATCTGCTGGCTCCAAGGCAGGGTGGCTTGCAGAGGGACAATAGTTCAAGGTGGCAGAACACAGAAAAAGCAACAACAGCCCAAAGGGAAGAGCAAGCTTCTTCTCCTCCCTTATGGTGAGTGCAAGTTGGGGTGCAGCAATCATCCCACCTCCAGGCTGAGGATGTTTGCCAAGTGAGGAGCTTAGCCCCCTGCTCAGTTACTTGCTTGACCTTCTGAACTTCTCAAGTTGACACAGTGACTCAACCATTACAACACCCTAGGGGTAAACAGCTGCCCTAGGGCATGGCCTCTACCCCCCAAGGACATAGAACTACTGAGTCACTTAGTTATGCTTATAACCTTCCCAAGTTGACCCAATGTATCAACCTTTACAGGTACATTGATTAGCACATCTTCTGGGGAAAAGATTCGAATGTTGTTTGTATAAATTCAGCTGTCTCATTTAAAAAACATCATTTGGAACATTAAAATTTATCCTATAAATGGGCTGCTAAGCATCAAAAACACTGATTTTTATTTTGTGTTTACTTACATATTTTTTATTTCCCTTGCTGTATAAGTCTTGATATAAGAATAAGGTTTTCTGAGTTTCCCTCAAAAGCAAACATGTTTTCATAATTTTTTGGTAGGGTAGGATGAACATGGCAGCCATAATGAAAGAAAGGAGACTTACTGATGCATTCTGTTTGCTCCCTTACCTTCAGCTCTCCTCTTCTGAATTTAAATATTATGGCTACTGCAAGAATAAAGGAAAAAGGGACAAATGATGTGCTTGTAGTGCCATCCTCCCAATCAGTGAGCAGTGAACAAACACACAATTCTGTGTTCAGATACAGCATGTCTGCTGGCCATATTTTCAGTTATTCTAGTTGTAATCCTTTCTATGATGTTAATTACATGGTCAACACTGTTCTAAACATTTGGCTTCTATGAACTAATCTAATCCTTACAGTAACACTAATAAGGGAGACAATCTTCATACATTTATTTTAGGGACAAATGAGCAAGGCACAAAGAGGATAAACAACATACTTAAGGTCACAGCCAAAGAGGGCCAAATAGCTCAGCAGAATAAAGCACCTGCCAGGAAAAGACACAACTAAAAAGGAGAAATACAGGCCAACCTCCCACATGAACATAGATGCAAAAATCCTCAATAAAATTCTAGCAAATAGAATACAGCAAATCATCAAGAAGATCATACAACATGACCAGGTAGGATTCATCCCATGGATGCAAGGGTGGTTGAATATTGAATATTGGAAAATCTAGAAATGGAATACACTATATTAATCAACTGAAATCTAAAAACCACATGATCATCTCAATTGATGCAGAGAAAGCTTTTGACAAAGTCTAACACTCATTCATGTTCAAAGTTCTACAGAAAGTTGGAATAGATGGACTCTACCTTAACTTGATAAAAGCCATCTATGACAACGCAAAAACTAATATAATTCCAAGTGGGAAAAAGCTGAAATCTTTTACTCTTAAATCAGGTACAAGACAAGGCTGTCCTCTATCACCCCTCCTATTCAATATAGTCTTAGAATCATTAGCAACAATCATTAGAAAAGAAGGAGAAATAAAGGGAATAAGAATAGGTAAAGAAGAAGTTAAATTATCACTATTTGCAGATGACATGATACTTTACTTGGAAGAGCCTAAAAATTCCACCAAGAAACTACTAGAACTGATTGAGAAATTCAGTAGTATAGAAGGATACAAAATCAATACTCAAAAGTCAATAGTATTCCTCTACACAGATAACAAGCACACTGAAAGGGAAACAATAAAAATAATACCTTCTACAATAGTACCATGGAAAATGAAATGCCTTGGAATTCACTTAACCAAAGAAGTCAAAGATCTTTTCATAGAAAATTACAGTACCCTAAGAAAAGATATTGTAGAGGATTTCAGAAAATTGAGATATTTCCTGCTCCTGGATAGAAAGAACCAACGTCATGAAGATGGCCATACTCCCAAAATTATAGTACAGATTTTATGCAATCCCTATCAAACTGCCACCAACATACCTCCCAGACCTATAGAAATTGTTCCTAAAAGTTATTTGGAACCACAAATGACCTAGAATAGCAAAGGAAATCTTGACCAATAAAGACAATGCAAGAAGCATCAGAATTCCTGACTTGAAATTATGTTACAAAACCACTGTGATAAAATCAACATGGTATAGGCAAGAAAATGGACCTGAAGATCAATTGAATAGAGTAGAACACACAGAAGCATCTGCGAACACACTCACCCATCTGATCTTTGACAAAGGGGCCAAACAATAGCCCCTTTAACAAATGGTGCTGGAAAACTTGGTTTTCTACATGCTGAAAACTAAAACTTGACCCAGGTCTATCACCATGCACTAAGCAAAGGTCAAAATGGATTAAAGATCTAACATTAAAACAGAAACAATCTCCTGGAAGAGAAAGTAGGAGGAACTCTTGAAGACATAGGGGTAGATAAAGAGTTTATGAACAAACATATTTGCATGGGAAACAGTTGAAAGAATCAACAAATGGGATCAACTCTTCTTGACGATTTTCTGCATGTCAAAAGAAATTGTCAACAAGGTGAAAAGACAACCAACAAATTTTGAAAAAATCCTAACTAATAAACAATCAGACAAAGGTCTGCTGTCTAGAATATATAAAGAACTAAGATATAACAGGGGCCTCAACTTTAAAGATCCAATTCAGAAATGGGCATCTGAGACGAATATACACTTCTCAGAGAACAAAATTAAAGAAGCGAATAAATGCATGAAAAAGTGTTCCACATCAATGGCCATCCGTGAAATGAAAATAAACACAACACTGAGATACCATCTCACACCAGAAAGGATGGCTATCATAAGGAAATCAACCAACAACAAATGTTGGAGAGGTTCTAGGGAAAAGGGAATACTTCTCCACTGCTGGTGGGTATGTAGACTGGTATATCCATTGTGGAGATCAGTGTGGAGACTCCTCAAAAGAGTAGGACTGGAAATCACATTCAAGCCGGCAATGCCCCTACTGGGAATTTTCCCAGCGTAACTGAAAGCATTATATCATAGTGATATATGTGTACCTATGTTTATAGCAGCACAACCTGCGATAGCAAAATCTTGGAAACAACCAAGATGTCTGTCACATGAGGAATGGTTGAAAAAGATGTGGTATTTCTATATAATGGAGTATTACTCAGCTATAAAAAATGATAAGCTTGAAGCATTTATATTGAAGTGGATGCCACTTGAACATATACTCATAAGTGAAATAAACCAGACACACATGTGCAAATATCGTATAGTCTCTCTAGTACAAGAAGTCAAAAGAAGAAATACAAATAGAAATGAAGAACAACAATTAAAAAGAATTGAGTCAGATAGTTAGGACAAGCTGAACAGCATATGCCACAGGGTACTAATCAGCTTTTCTTCTGGATGGTTAACAACCTAAGTTCCCAGATCAAAATTGGAGAAATGGAAGAGCCTCAAGGCCAGCCAACATTTTGGCCCTAGCCTCTCAAGGTCAATGAAGACTCAGGACATAGGTGAACCTGTACTGTAGCATTATGAAACCCAGTTGTGCCCCAAATTTTCAGATCAAGGAGATTATGGAGCCACAGAGAAAAGAGATTGATGATCTATAGTGTGCCTGGGGAGAGTCACATAGGGAGAAAACTTTCTCTCAGGCTCTCAAAGAGAGCAAACTGGTCAAGCATTGTCCATGACTCATCCACATGGATGACACAGACAAAGGATGTACAGTGTAAGGTTCAGGATTACAAGATAAACCCCGAGGGGTCTTTACTGACCTCATCAGAAACAAAAACTACATCTTTTGGTATATAGATCTTGCTCTATCTCGGTCTTAACCATCCAGCAGAAAAGTATAAAAATGAGGTACATAACGCAGGGCCATAATTTGAGCTGTAAATGGCTATAGTCAACAAATTCTTCAGATAACTCACTATTATTGTGGAATGCTGGACTGTGTTAGATTGTGTCGCTGAGTTCAGGCACATAAATTGGTTTAATGACAATAGAGTGCCCATCTTTGACAGGTCTACACAAAAAAAGGGGAATACAAAGGAAGAATCATGATGTGTGTGTATAAACAGTACAGTTAGGATAAATATGCCATGCTTCTGCATAATTCTATGAGAAGCAACATTTGCAGTAATAGTGGTTGGACAAGATATTATTTCAGCTTCTAGTACTATGGACAACCACTAGGAAGATAACAAGGTACAAAGTATTAATTATTGAATCTATGATATAATTCAGCTTTAAAAATATAAAATAAGTAAACATCTATACTGTCTTAATTCACTGGTTAGAGTCATCTGCTATAATAATGTTTGTAAGTATAAAATCATGTGTGCACCTTGTACGATACCAAAACATTGCGAAAATAATTTGCAATGTATTAATTTATTGAATCTGTCCTGTTAATTTGATTTGAAACTGTCTCATTGCTGTTGTTCTTCAGTAAAATATAAGTAAGTAAGTAAATAAATAAATAAATAAATAAATAAATAAATAAATAAATAAATAAATAAATAAAGTGCCTGCAAGCAGGCATGGCTCCTGGAGTTCGATGTCTGGGCCTACCATGCTGGCCCCGCCCCTAGGGTGCTCTGAGATGGCAATTGAGATGGGCGTAATCCCAGCTCTTGGGAGACTGTAAATAGGCAGATCACTGAGTTAGATCTAGTAGTGAGACCATGAACAACTTGTAGACCCTTCCCCCACTCTACCCCACCCCCCAAAAAAACCAAACAACTCGGGAATGGGGATATAGCTCAGTAGAATAAGCACTTCCCTGGCAAGCACAAGGGCCTGAGTTCAATTCCTGGTTCTGAAGGGGGGAAAGAAATCGTGGCCAGCAAGTGGTAGAGGCTGAGCTCATGAGGAGTGGAGTACTAAGAGTAAATGAGCTTCATCATTGTGTATCTGAGGCTGCCTCTCCAGATGACAGTCAACCCATGTAGTAGCCAGACCATCTTGGTCCTTCACCTTCTTGAGATTCAACTTTTTAATTAATTAATTTATTTATTGTGGTACTGGGGATTGAATTCAGGTCCTTGTACTTGCCAGGCAAGCACTTATTCTGCTGAGCTTTCTCCCCAGTTCCCGAGATTAAGCTTCCTGTATTGGTAGACAAGTGTAGCATTTGGAGTCATTGACCACTGTAGACACATGTAACATTTTCCTGCTGTCTCCTTCTGTACGGCTATCATCATTGCACATATTTTCTTTCCTTAAATATGGTCACACTTATTATTATTGAGCCCTGTTCACTATACTTTCAATGTTCTATCACATAATTGGGGAAGGCGGCATATTTACTATTTTTATACAGCGAAGTGTATCATATTCTAAAACATGTGCCCATGGGTTTTCTTTATTTTATACTCTCCCATTAATCTGGAAGCTGCATCAGGATGGAAAATTGCGTTTGCACCGATAAAACTGTGTTTCCAGACCCACAGGGATTCTGGCATGTAATTATATAATTTAATAAAAACATAACTGGAAGATTTTCTTCTTCTCTTTAAAGCTCTCATCCACACTTTCTATTAGGTGCCTCATCATTATAGAAAGCTATAATAATGACAACATTTCTAAAAGAAAATAATAATTCAAATGAGACAGAAGAAATATTTCTTAAAAAATCACACTTGTGCAAATGGAAAAATAAATTCTTTAACAAATCTATGCTAACTAGTGTGTCATATTGGTGTCTTTTTCTTTTGAGATAAAAAGATGATATATAGAGAAGTCTTAAGCCCACAGACCATGGACTGTACTTTTATATGGTCTCTGAAGAACTGGGTTACAGAGCAGAAGGAGAGTAGCTGGCAAGTGAAACACCATCTGTACTTATAGCTCCTCCTCATTGATGGCATAAGTTGACTCCTACCCAGTCAGTGGTGGCATTAGATTCTCATGGGGCTGTGAATTCTATAGTAAATCATACACTGAAGGGTCTAGGCTGTATACTGATCATGAAACCTAGTGCCTAGTGATATAAGTTGGAGCTGAGGCAGTGAGGCTAGCCTGAGGAATGCAATTATTACACATCACAAGCTAATAATAATAATTAATAATAATAATACTAATAAACTACTCCACCTCTATCCATGGAAATATTGTTTTCTATGAAACTTTTCTTTGGTACCAAAAATGCTGGGGACTGCTAGACTACAATGACTTAAATCAACAGCACTAATTAGTAAAAGGAAAACAAAATAACCTGAAACTACCAACAATAATCAAAATTGAGAGGGAAGATATTAAAATGACACTCTTTCCAGAAGCCTGGGTGTGTCAGAGGACCACAGAAGTCATTCCCAGAACACTGTGCTTTGAAGGCCAATCCTGAAGGCAGACTAACGCAAGTATGCAAATAGCAAACATCTTAAAAGGTCATGTGTCATCCTAAATGGCATCCAGGGGACAGCACTGCTCAGTAGAGCTGCTTCTCACAAATGCTCACAAGAGGGTTCCACTTAAAGTCTAGAAAGTATTTTGGTTTATTCTTATGACTGCTCTTTCTACAACTTGGATTTGGATCTAAACTAAAATACTTTTTAAACTTGTTATACTTTATAATTTTATGCCATGAGATTTTTAAAAGGAACAAGTGAGATTCTTTTTGCTTTACTATGAAGAATAATACAGTGTTTTTGTACATTCATAACCTAATGAGCTGGATATGTACAACAGATTACTATGTTGACTGGGTGAGAGTATATTGATTTATATTGCTGATAAATGAAGCAAAAAATATATTTCTAGTTATTAAATAAACCCACAGAAGAAACTCAGACTCTTTTATAAAACAGTTTCAAGGTAAATCAAAATATAAATGCCTATGTTTAAAATTGCTTGTGGACATGGATCCCATTTTAAGTATTTGAAGTATTTCAACCTCTGGACACCTGTTCAAGTTCGTGACAATTCTTCTCCAGGCAGCTGCCTCACTTGCCTGTCCCTCAGGCTGATCCTGAGTGTGTCCAGGATGAATCTCTGATGAGCAAGTTCAGCTGGTATTCTGTAACAGGTGTGCGTTCCAGATTGTCCTTAATGGTGTGGCGTCATTTTTTAAAGAGGGTAAGAAAGGATCCATCAAACACTTGTTTCTCAAATCTACTTCTTTAATGTTTATACTAAAAATAAAAAGTATATATTAGTAAAATTGCAGGTCAGTGTCAGGGCTGAATATTTTTCCTTGAAGAAAACATTATGGGGCATTGTAGCATCACAAAGAGATGATAGCAGTTTTAGAGTTTTGAGTAACTTCAGAATCACAAAGAACTGATATCATTTCGGGGGCTTGGGGGACCGTATAGGAACCAGAAATTCCTGGGAGGTGTCTGTCTTAGTTACCTTTCTCTCATTGCTGGGACAAAATACCCAACACTCAAATTAAGGAATGAAAGGTCTGTTTAGCTCACAGTTAGTGGAGGTTTCAGTCTATACTCAGCTGGCTCCAAGGCAGAGTGGCACAGGGCAGAGGACAGCAGTTCATGGCAGAGTACATAGCAAAAAGTGAGAAGGAGGGGCAGATATGGCAAGAGCTGGCAAGCCTCTCTCCCCTCCATATATGGTAATGCAGACTACTCACACCTCAGCAGGGGTGGACTCACATCCATAGTCCTCATAGTTGATCATGAATTAATCACAAACTCTAGAAGCCATCCCATTGACGACATGAAGCTTTGGGGTGATATCTAGATACACACCATAACAGTGCCCCCTGAATTGAAGTAAATATTGGCCCAGTGGTTCAGAGTTATGAAGAACTAGTTCCACTGAATCAGCCTCCAGGCTCCAAGTTGTGGGTCTCTGATGACAAGGGGAGAGATGGCACTTTTCATAGGGGGTAAAAGAATAGAGGACTTAATCAGTTGCAGAAATGTTCTGAACTCCATCCTAAAAGCTTTTTGTGTGTGTGTGGGGGGGGAAGTCTGCCAATACTGTATACCCTAAGGATTAGCAAACAAGGACTCTCAGGCCAAATCCAGTTTGCCTCCTGTTGTTGTATGTTAATGATCTAAGAATATTTTTTATATTTTCGCCATATTGATATGCATTGTAAAAACAAGAATGAGCACACTGAAAATTCTTTAATATTGTAATGAGTATAAATAAATTTTAATGGAACATAACACACATACTGCTTACATCTTGCATATGACTGCTTTTGAAATACAATGATAGGATAATTTTAACAGAAACTGAATCATATACAGAACCTTGAAATATTTGCTATCTGATCTTTTAAAGAAAAGTTTTTCCAGCCCCAGTGTAGACTTGCCAGCCAAAGTAGTTGGATAATTCAGTAAGGCACTCTGAGCCTCAGTTTCTCCCTTCCCTTGAGGATAATAATATTAACTATTAAATTGGTGGGAGCATTGCATGTTATAAGGTGTTACCAATACTTACACATAATAGAGAAATCTCACATCCCAAAAGCCAACAGTTCGCTTAGCGAGCTCTGGCCTGGGTAATGCAGTTTATCTTGCCACATGTCCAGGCAATTTTGGCCTTAGTCAAATATTATGTGTCCAATTGGCACAAGTTTCAGATCACTTGCATAGAATTCTGGGGCCTAACCCTTCTCTCTCATACACAGCACAGTGGGCAATTATGAAACCTAAATCTGCTAAACATTTTATTAATATCTTTCCTTACCAGACATTGGTATTTAAGAACAAGAAAACACAGCCAAGCCAGAAGCATCAGCGTGGAAATACACATTAGTACTTTGATCCAACCACACCTGCACCATTTCCCATTGAAGGGATTCCCTGTGCCGTAGAGTTTTAAGCCACTCTGAGTTGGACTTCTGGGACTTACCAACAAGATCAATGAACTGGTACGCGTGGTATCTCTTTGCGGAGTTGAACTGAAAGGTGACCTATATGTGTGGCTCAGGTGATCTGTGGGAGGCTACTAGTCAGAAAATCAGGACACAGTGACTCTGAAATGTACCATTTTTACATGTTGGCATCCACACAAAATCTATAAAACATCTATACCTTGCTCAAAAAACTTGATTTTACTGAGTGCAGGACATGTTGTGCTCAAGTTGTGTGAGATGCAAGGATGAATCAGGCACATTACTAGTCCTTCGGGAATTAATGACTTCATAGAGAAGAAAAACATACAAATGACACATGGATTTAAAATAGAAGGCAGAATAAAGTGAGGTGTGAGCTTTCCATGACGTTAGAGCCAAAAAGAGAGAGCTATTGTCCCAGTTTGACCTTCACAAAATCTTGGGGCAGGGCAGAACAGATGTTTTTATCCTCACTGATATAGATTAGGAGTTTCAGAAAGGTCTAGTATGACTGGTTTATTAAATGGTACTTTAAGTTTACTCAGCAATTCTGGCTCAGAGAACAGTATTCTTTCTACTCTTCTGTGAAACCTGTAACAAGAATAGCATCATAGATACCATTTATTAAGCATTTCATCAAGAGTTCACAAGGAGAAACTGTCCATATGCTGAGAAGGAATAAAATGAGCAGTGTTTAAGTTAATGGGGACACTGGGAGCTTTAGAGAACCAGACGCCACCTGCTTTAAGCAAGGGGAAAACTTCTGCTCAGATAATAATTAGCTGATATTGTCAGAACACTTTATTTTTCTAATAAAGGATCTAGGAAACTAGTCTGTAGCAGAAATTTCATAAAATAAATCAGTGTTTCATCAATGCTGTCAACTTTATTTCTGAGAAGTTGCATGTCAAATATATAAACCAAAATGCTCACATGCATGCATGTGTGGACATACGTGCTTGTGTGCTGTACTATTGCTAAGCAAATGCAGTGTCCTGCATATACCAGGAAAAGATTTCTTTCCTGAAGTATATTGTCAACCTTTTATAAGATTTATTTTGAGACAGAGTCCCACTAAGTTGCCCAGGCCGGCCACAGACCTGTGATCCTTCCACCTCAGCCTCTCCAGTAGCTAGGATTACAGATGTGGACCACTTTTTCCAGCATAGAATGTATTGTCATTTATTTATCTATCTGTTGATAAGCATCTTGGTTGATTCTGTATCTTGGCTCTTGCACAGCGTAAAACATGGATGTGCAGGATCTCTTGGATATAATTCTTTCTTTCAGATATTGTATGTGAATTAAGAAAACAAATTAAAAATATAGAAAAAATGTATTTATATATTGAACCTCTATTTCCTTCTTTTTTTTTTTTTTTTTTTTTTTTTTTTTTTTTTTTTTTTTTTTTTTTTTTTTTTTTTTTTTTTTTTTTTTTTTTTTTTTTTTTTTTTTTTTTTTTTT
>PVKA01048976.1:0-13505 GCA_004027165.1 Ctenomys sociabilis
GTTCTTCCTATTCAGCAGCATGGGAGTTTTACTAGATTTATTGTTTGTTGTAAGATCATTCACATTTTTAAAAATAATTTTAGTGAGAAACAAATATTAATGAGACAGTTTTAAAACCGATTAGTGGGATAGTTTCAATAGTAAATATGTTGCATATTGTTGTCTTAGTGGTTATTCATTGTACAAGATGCAGACATGATATCCTGTCCACAAACACTACTAGAACAAATCTTTTTATTCACTGAATTAAGAAAATGTAGCTGTATATCTATCCTCTTTTGCAAATACAAATACAAAATGGTCATTCATTTGTATACTTTTTTCTTGTTTAGTTTTGTCAGAGAAAGGTATTCCACTGTTATTTAAATATTATTAAGTGTGTGAATTCAGCAAAATATTCCAATATAATACAGCAGTCCCTAGTAGTAGTAGTGAGTTGTCTGTAGGTCCAGCAATGTCAGAAGTTGTTGACTTGAGCCTTTTATAACTCAGCCAATTAATATGGCTTTACTTTTATACCTTGTTTTTATACTTTTCTGCTGGATGGTTATGGAATGATGAAAACATGTTCCAATTCATCTTTATATGATATAAATTGTATGTAAAGTGTTAATTAAGTTTCACTTAACTCTAAATTAAAAATGAGTAAATTAATAGTATTTGCTTGCCAAAAATATTTTAATCTTTCCATATCTGTTTTGAACCTATATATATTGACAAGGATATTGTCTAATAGCTAGAAAAGAAGGTTTTCAATGTACTCACCATAAGTAAAGCTAAAAAAACAGATTTAATCCAGGTGTGGTGGCTCACATCTGTAATCCTAGCATTCAGGAAGCTTAGACAGAAGGATTGCTATAAGTTTTAGATCAGCCTGGAGTATAAAAGCAAGTTCAAGGGCATCCTGTCATATATAGTGAGGCCCTGCCTAAAAAAGAAAACAACAAAAATAAATAAGATAATTATGTGAAGCAAAATAACAACTATTGAGAATTCTTAAAAGGTTACACCTAAAATTTTAGTTTATCTTGATATATGTGTATCCTTGTTATTAAAAGAAACTTACCATTATATAGTAACATAGTGGCACAAATCAACACATTTCCCAACACTTGTGGAAACCAGACACCTCCTACTCTGTTTTCCTTCCTTCTGGCTGTTCTACAGTAACTTAGTCATTGTTATTTTTCTACTTTATCTCCTAATATTTTCCTTGTGAAATGACTGATTATATTTAGACTCCATCCCTGTGTATATATTTTCTGTCATTTATTTCTCACACGAAAAAATCAGAACTAGTCATTTAACCAACACAGAGACAGGGGCGAAGTAATGATCTGATAGAAATGAGAAGAGGTATTTCTTTCTGATTGTATATTGTGATCCTGGAAATTTCGTCAAAGTTCTTGTACAATGTTATCCTGCGTATTTTGACTGAATCCCTCCCTACTGCTTGTCTATGTTATAGGTCAAACCCTCTTCTTCATCTAATGTTGATGCTGTTCTCCTGTTTGGACTGAGCTTTCTTATTGCATGTCATTTAAAACTGCTTTCAATGTTCTTTGAAGATGGCTGTTTCTTCTAATCTAAACCCACTCTTCTGTTTGATCTTCCTCTTACCATTATATTTTCTAATCAAAAGCTCATGTACAGAGTCCACAAAATAATCATCAGTTCATGCTAAATTCTTTTATCTAAGAAATCTTTTATATTAATGCCCTATCAAGGAAATGGGAACTCTAATACTATCTAGAGATTTGAAAAGATAAGTCTTTTCAAACACTGAAAGCTAAATGTGTAGTATTCATCCATGTGTTCCTATAACTAAAAACTGCCCATACCTATATGTTTCAGGTTCAGTCACTGTGCAGATAATTACTGAGAAAGCTTGAGAATCTGTGGGTTTTATTCATTGCCATTTTGCTATTTGTCTTGCATGTTGCCTTTGTCATTTGGTTAATAATTCGTGTCATTTTAAAATACAAGCTGCACATTGAGAACCAACAGGCCACTAAAGGAATGTTGGGAAGAACAATACAGAAAAATATAGCCACACCACAATTCACAGCAAATGAAGGATTTTTGTAATAGTTGTGAATTCAAGATACTACTAGAAAAAGGGATTTCAAGGTTATTTGTATGTTTGTAGTGAAATAGCCTACAACTGTGACTTTCTGGTGCAAATTTAGAAGTAATGTACTAAAAATGGGTATGTTTCAGAATTTTAAGAAATAGAAAGATCTTAATGTATATTAAAAATGTGAGACCTAGGTGACAATGCACGTTTATTTATGTGGTAACAAGGAGCAGCACAGTATGATTCCATACCTAGAGACCCAAAGAATCCAGCTGAAAGCCTGGATCCCACAGCGATGTCCTGAATGAGTTCAGTTGAAGACCTAAAATTCATGTCCTCCATGAGTCCAACTGGAAGCCCTGAGCCCACGACAGTGTCCATAAAGTGTCTGTGCTGAGAAAGCCCAAAGCTCAGTGGTGGAAGCCAGAAAGTCTGTGCCAGCGGGGTGAAGGGTGTGTGTCAGCAGGCTGAGGGATCTGCGCTGCAGACAGGAAGCGATGCCCAAGATAAGATCCAGTGTTCTCCTGAAAAGAACAGCGGCTATGCTCAATGATAGTGAGGTCCCAAGCTCCTTCAGTGATGAGGGCAGCTGAGTTCATACCAGGAACGCCAGCATGCCACGCTTCCCCAGGGTGATCAGCAGCACACCATCTTCTCCTTTGCCTTGTTCACAACAATTCTCAGCCAATTCTTCCACACCCAGCACCAGGCCGATGCAATTCAGCTGGGTGTCACACAGTGACCGCTAGTCAATTCAGCACACCATGTATTTTGTTTTATATTTTACAAACCTTTTCAATTAATAAATCACTATCTACCCAGTGCACTGGTCACCTGTAAAGACACTTACTAAAGATTTTAAATGAAAACAGTGTTCCTTTCCTTTGAACAGACCCGCCCCTTTGTTTTTACTATTTTTATTCTCTTTATAAAACATAAAATATGAAAACACCATTCTTCCAACAATTGAAGCCTTCAGAAAATTTCCTGAAGCCCAGCTTCACACTCAGCTTGATCACTCACTTATTCTGTAGCTTACATCAGGAATGCCTCTGAGGGTTCATCAAATTACACTGCTGTTCTCTCACACATTCAAGAATTCTGCCAGAGGATTAATTACATTACCCCATCACCTTATAGCTTTTCAACATAAACTTTTGCCATTTAAAAATGAACAAAGATTTTTTTATTTGTGTGGTGAGATTTGATTTACTTAATTTTTAAAGATTTTTATTTTTATTTATTTATTTGTCTATTGTTTATGTAGGGAAGGGTCTGCAGGGTGTTCAGGGTCTCACTGCTAGATTGGACTCATAGTGATCTGCCTCTTTACAGTCCCCAAGTGCCTGGATTACAGGTATGCGCCACCACACCCAGTCTCAATCACTGGCCAACCCAGTACAGCCTACTCAGTGAATAAGATCATCCACTATCCTTTTGTGAGGCCAGAAGACCCACCAAAGCCCAGGCCCACCCACCTGGGGAACAACCTGCCTGACACAGGAGGACTGACCCCGGGAACCAACAGACGGGAACCAAAGGAGCTGCAGCAAAAAAGGAACTGAACACAATAGCTAGACCCAGGATAGGCATACCTGGAAAATCTCAAACTTAATAGACTGGCACCGGAATCTCATAACAAGCTAAGGTTATAGCTGCACCAAAGCTCTACACCAAAGGTCAAAGGTCAGTGCTATACAAAATGACAAAGACAAGGGGAAAAACGCAGTCCCAGACCTTGAGTCCATCAGGAAGCGCAGAGGACACTAGCTCAGCTGCAATGAATGAATTAACAGGATTTTGATAAGTTCCCCAGGCTGGCCTTGTACTTGAGATCTTCCTGCCTCAGCCTCCCAGGTTCTGGAATTATAGAGAGAGGCCAGCACATTCAGCTGAGGATGACTTATTGAACTCATAGAAGACTATAATCTGTTGCTTTCATAACACAGATCTTGTTTAGGTGTTGCTTCATAAGAGCTCTACAAGAAGTAATTAATTTCATGTTTGTAGGCACTCAGCATTTTTGATAAGGCATAGAAAATCTCAACACACAACTGTTAACAGTCCTATTATTTTTTTAATGAAATTCTACATTGTTTCTCATTTTTTTTTTTTTTTGTCTTGTTTTTGAGACAGGGTCTCACTGTGCAGTTCAGGCTGGCCTCAAACTCACTTCGTAGCTCAGGCTGGTCTCGAACTCACAACAATCCTCCTGCCTCAGCCTCCCGGGTGCTGGGATTACAGGCACGCGCCACCACGCCCGGCTTTTGTTTCTCATTTTTTCATTAAGAAATTATCTTTAAAACACCCTATTAATAAACACAGAATTTAACCACTAATTTATAATGTCAAAACTTTTGGTGAACTGACATGATAAATTTGCAAAGAATTTTCTTTCCTTTTGTTTGAAATCTGAGAAATTTTGCTTTCCCCCACTTTTCTGATGTTTCTGTGAAACTTCTGGGAAGCTCTCTTCCAGGTCCGGCCTCCATCTGGCTCTCCTGACTGGTGTTGGGGCTTGGGAAGCACAATGCACCCACGTGTGGAGTGGAAGGGCATCGCTCACCGTTGTGAACCTGTGACATCCTCCAGGCCGCCAGCTCTGTTCTCTCGTCCGTACTACGAAGGTGTTGCTATTGGACCTGGTCAGTTCTTTGTCTCTAATGAGCATGCTGTAGAGTAGTTTCAGGACAGCCCCCATCCCTCATGCCCCTATAGTCTCACACAGCACTCTACCCTTGGTAGCCACTAGTCTGTCCGTTTTTTATCACAATAACTTTTTGTCTTTTCAAGAATGTCATACCATAATGTTTGTAGAGTACATAACTCTTTGTGATTAATTTCTTTTTTTTTTTCTTTTCTTTTTGGCCAGCTCAGCCTACCCTGAGGGTGGAGTGCATTGTGCTTGGGGTCAAACTTCAGTCCCATGCACCTGCCTAAGCTTGCTTTAGACCACTGAGCTATCTTGCCAGCCCCATGTGATTAATTTCTTATATTCATCATAATGTCTTTGGGATTTTGCAGTTATTGGGTTTATCAGGAATTCATTTCTTTTTAATTAAAAAATACTCCTTTCATGGAGTATTACAGGGGTGACACTGTTTGTCTACCATTTTCCAATTGTTTTTAGTTTCATGTTAGTCTCTATTTCTGCTCCACTTTGACCTACCTGGCCATTCCTGAGACTTTGCTTTCCACCACACTGCTTGATGTCCACATTTCAAATGCCAGATCCTGCTCTCTGCCTGTCTCTGTTATTCATGCACTGTATAGAAATAATTCCTGTCTTTGCAACCTTTACTAATTTCCTGGTTTCCTTACTCTCTGTCTCAGGCCTATCCCCCTGTGGGACTCTCTCTCTTCCTTATCTGGCTTCAGACTGACTCTCCTTACTGCATTCCCTGCCATTTACGCTGCTGAAAGTCCACCCTAGACTCTTCATCAGCATCGAATGTTATCACCATGAAACAGCTACATGCAACTGTATTGTTGACAGATGGGGAGCAGGAAACAAACTCACAAAATTAAGTGTGATAAGATAAGCATGATGCTGTCTTTATAATAAACATTCAATGCTAACTATAAGGAGGGTCTACAGGTACTTTTCCTAAGTTGATTTGAAATAGAGCCTGGATCATCACCTGAGTTCAGCACATAACAACAAAAAATGATATGATTCAAGTGTGCAGCTCTCCCTACTATGACTAGTCATAGTACTGAGAACTTAGTACTGTTACCCAATTCTCACAAAAGTGCTCCCTGCTTCCTTAATGAAGAGATGGACAGGTAGCTCATCCAAGGTCACGAACTAAGCAAGTGGATTTAAAAGGAATGTGTGGCAAAAGTTTCTCTCCGTCCTGTGCTCCTCAGATAAAAACCGAAAAAGAACATACAATCCCTCCATCCAACTTTAAGTGGAACTTTCATTCCTGCTGTAGTCTACATCAGTGTGGGTGCATCACTTAAACTGTCCTATCCGAGAGTTTGTGAGGGTTGATGACTCTTACATAAAAGAGAAGAATTAAGGCTATGCATATAAAGCCCATGTATTCTTGTACAGTCTACTTATTTAAAGATTTGGCATTCTGAACACTTCTTGATTAACTTTTATATCAGGGTATCTGGGAAGAGGAGAGAGTTCTCTTTCATTCACTCTTAGAAGTCTGACTGTCCACAGAGAAGTTTCCATAGTTCCTCTGACTGTTTTGTCATAACTCTGCTCAGTAGTGCATGGATATCAAACTGATTTCTTTCTTGATATAATGATGTTTTGCTATGCTATTCTCCACAAAGAACTCACTTTCTTTGAAAATGGATTTATTTTTAATCCTAGGAAATGTAATCTCACTATTGTGTTTCCACTGTTGGCTACACATGACATTCTGGAGTTTTTCTACCCCTGCCACCTTCCTCAAAAAAGATATTAGGACAATTCAAAGTTCATAATAATGGCAGCATCAGTGGCAATGGCCAAGACATAAAATCCATGCAGAAGTTTATGGGTGGATACAAGTGAGATGCACACATGTAAGTGGGATTTTATTCACCATAAAGACAATGAAATTCTGTCACTTACGGCAACTGGAAAATTTTAAATGAGGTAAGACAGACACAGATAAACAAGCACCAAATAGTTTTACTTCTACACAGGACCTAAAAAATTATAGCTTATACAAGTAGGAAGCAGAGCAGTGGTTTCTAGAGGGGAGGAAAGGACATGGACACATGCTAACAAGTATAAAGGCACAGCTGTGTAGAACAAATGTGTTTTAACGATCAGTAACACAGCAGGTATCAATGGTGGGTAGAATTCAATTGAATATTTCATAAGATATAGTAGATGACTTTTTTTATTGCAGTACCAGGTACTGGACTCAGGGCCTTGCACTTACCAGGGAAGCAATTATTCTACTGAGCTATCTCTCCGACCCCATAAGAGATAGCAGAGAAAATTTCAGATGTTCTCAAAACAAATCATTATGTCTAAGGAGATGTATATGGCAACTGACCTGGGCTGATCATATAATTTATAAAAGCACAATGTAGACATATATTGAAGTATAACACCAGAGCCTATAATCAACATGCCTTTGTTTTCCAAGAAAATCAAGTATATTTTCAAAAAGTTAAAAAGTAATACTAATAGTACATCCATTATGACTAACACTGTGTCCAATAAACTATTAATGCAATAGCTCATTTAATCTTCATAACAATTTGTAAGCCAAGTACTATTATACTACCCTTTTCAGAGTAGGAAGTAATGAAGCAATGTCTCTTTATCAAGTGGCTAATAAAAAGCTGAATGGAGAGATCAATGTGAACTATTTGGATCCCAAATAAATAATTATTATAAAGTAATAATTTATGACAAGTGCTTTGTTCTAAAATAAGATATGGTTTGGGTGGAGCAAGTCTAGATCAACCAAGTATTATGGATTGTGCTATTTTGGGGCAGTCTTTGTCTTATATTTACAGTTTAAGTATAATGAAGAATGAGTTCATGTTGCCTTTAGAGTAAGTATTCCTGGCGGCTGTAGACATGAAGTCACGCTAATCACTAGGACAGCAATGACAGGAGCAGTGCCAGGTATTAAAGGCTTTGTGCAATTTCCAGCAGCTCTTGCAAGCAGTTTGGCCAGGTATTTGGTTCTAAGAAAGGGAATGAAGAGATAATAATGTGTTTATGGACAAAGTGCAGCAGTGTCTTATGATCCTCTCCCTTTCTCTATGTAGCAGGAGATAAGAACCGCAGGATGGTGCAGTCAGATACTGGAAATTCTCTGGATTTCTCCAGCATTGCTTGGAAAGATCACAGGAAAGCCACTGACCATCAGCATCTGAATTGGACATAAGTGCACACATGAATAGCAATTGAGCTACCTTTGTTAATAAAGAAAACCATGTTTCTGATGTACTTATCTTTGGTTTATGTATTTTACTTTCACATTAGTCCACTGAATGTTTTTTTTAAAAAAAACTCCTTCCTTAACATTTTATTGCCAGTGAACAGTTTTAAACGACTTTTAAAGAAACTCAAAACAATCTGAATTACTTTTTTTGATTTTTGAAGTGTCCCAAAATTCTCTTCAACAATATCTGTACATTTAAATACAGGGCTTACAGGCCATCATAATCCTCTGGTCCATCAGCTGAGATGTACGTACTAACTTAACTTTGGTCTGTTACCATACATTTTGCAAAGACTTTGGCCAAAACAAGTGAAATATATTTTAAATAAGCCAAAAATGCAAACATGAAAACAAATGAATCATTCAATCCAAGCAGGTATTCTGTTAAGGACCTCAGTTACTAGCAACAAATGACCTAATATGAGTAGCATTACTTATATCTTCAGGTGATAAAAATTACATGTAATTTTATTACATTTTTCATGTAATCAAAGATTAATGATGACAATGGTGCAGTAAGTATAATTTCAATTAAATGTGATAGTTGATGTATATTTGATCAAAAAGATCAAAACACTAAACTACATATTTGTTCTACACATATGGATATGGCATATGTTGTTATTCTCCTAAACATGATGCTACTCTGCTACTTTGGGAATTATTATTTCCTGGTTTTTTGTTTGTTTGTTTAATTGGAATGCTGAAATACAGAAGATAGGGCGCCGTCACCCAGAAAGTTCACATATTTAATTATGCTGAACAGTTGAAAGAGACTGCAGGGTAGCTGAAGACTGCAGGGGGCAGCATTGTGGTGCGCAGCCTCTAACAGCTCCTTAACTGCACACACACACACACACACACACACACACACACACCACTGAGCCCTTGGCTACTGCACCTATACTGTAAGTTTTTTCTTTATGAGTGAAGGGATAACTGAACAGACAGGTTGGAGGGTAGATTCATGGATCTGGAGACAGATGATAAAATCTCTTCTTCATAATTAATTTTTTTTTTTCCAGATCCAGAATATCTGGCTTTCATTTCGCCAATCAGTTCCTATATGAGATTCTGATGATTACAAGTAGTCAAAACTTTGAAAAGACAGTTTTGACCTGCAGGTTGTTATTTGCAGATGATCAAACTAAGAGGACCAGGGAGTGCACTGTTAGAGAGCGGTGTTCACCTTTCCTCTTTTCCCTGCATGTGTGAACCCAGCTTCTCAACCCATCAAGCCTCCTCCTAATACAACTGAGCTTGGAAGCAGACAGGAGAGTTGAGCTCGGCTCACAATGGGGAGAACGGGTCAGTTTTCTGTGGCATAGACCACATTCCTGCTGTCTTCTCTGGCTTTGAAGCTAAGCTTCTTTGCCAGTTTTTGGGAACAGAGCGTGAACTTGCCTGGTGCTTTGCACAGAACCTCCCTGCCCTGGAGGCTCTTTGGAAGCATCAGGATTTGCTGAGATTCCAACCTGAGGGACCTCTGAACAGCATCCGAAGGCCTCTGACTGCACACTCTCAAGCCAGGCTCCACCCTAGTGCCTGTGCTTGGCCACAACTGAATGGAGTTTCTGCGCCCCTTTTGGTTCTAGGAAAAGAATTCTCATCTCTCCATCCTTCTTCTCTATTCTGGCCACAGTTTTGTTATGTTAGCAAAATGTCAACTGCTACCTAAGTATCCTTTAGTGTCAGTAAGTAGCTGTTAAAAAGAGCAATGAATTGTCTTCATTTTGTGCCGCATGTCACCCAGAGGACTAGATTCTTCATGTACACTCTCTTGTTGCTGTTCACAATTGTTTTTTCTGTTATGGACAGAAAACTATGACAATGTTTTTTTTTCTTGACCTGCAATGCTTTTCCCTTTTATCCACCATGATGTTGGTTTGCACACAGCAGTAAGAATTACATGTTGCTGTGCATTTACACATACACAACAAATGCGGCTATGAGACTCAATGTCGTTTTTCATGTATACTTTTCCAAATGAGGCATTGAGGCGTGGAGGACAAAATCATGAAAGAAATTTCTCAAGCATGACCTGACTCTTCTGTAAAGATGGGCACACAGACCCAAGGAGAGATGTTGACCCTGACTGGGCTTTGGAGCAGGTCCCAGTGGAGCTTCCAGTGCAGTGATCTGACCATGACTTTTATGCAAGAGGAGGATGCAAATGCACAGATCTGCAGTTATGTTCTTTTTCACAGAGGCTAGAATAGTCACGTCCTGACTTCACAGACCATTAGGCTTTGGCGGGTTATCTTCCTGTCCAAGGCTGACTAACTCGGAGGTAGAGCAGCAGGAGGGAGGCCTGCCAGGGCTCCGATAGCTCTATCTGCAGAGCCAGGACTTAGGAGGGGCAAATGCCAGAACCTTTCCCCCTCAGCCTCTGAACAAGGCTTGATTACTCCGATATTGCACTTTTGCATTTATTTTTAAAGCAGTAACCAGGAGCCTGCTCAGCCCCAACAGTGTCAAGGAAGCAGCCTTAAGTAATTTAGATTCTTTCTGTGATACCAGGCACAGCAAGAGGCAAAGTCTCTATACAAAGGCACAAGACAGCCAGTCAGGAGCTCTGAGATCTGTGAGAATCCAGCAGGACTAGGAAAGTCCTGCTCTTCTGAACTTCAGTGACTGCTTCTCAAAATGACAGGGTGGAGTCAGTTCCTTTCAGTTGCTCTGTTTTTATTTTTTTCTGTATTTTTAGGGAAAGTCTACAGGGCATTCAGGGTCTCACTACTAGACTGGACTCATAGTGAGTCTCCTGTTTACAGCCTCCCAAGTGCTGGGATTACAGGTGCATGTCATCACACCCAGTCTCAGTTGACATCTCAGTGTACCCCAGGGGCAGGACCAGCATGGTAGATCTGGGGACCAAACCCCTGGCACCTGCGCCTGCTTGCTGGTGCTTTAATCAGCTGAGCTATTTGGTCGGCCCTCCTTGGTTTTATTTTTAACATGGAGGTTTTATCAATCACATTCACAAGCTCCTGAATTCTAGACCAGGGTCTCCTCAACTACCAAGAGGTCCCCAGGCTTCTCATTCAATCACAAAATCCTCATCTTCAAGTTGATGGGTACAGTGGGTACCAGGTGAGGGGCACTGCTTCACAGACAGGAAAATGATGCCCTTCTTTCTATTTTCATACACCTCAAAGAAAGAATTTGATACCCTCCTGGCAGAGCCAAGTAAAATAACTCATTTCAAGGGTTCAAACTCTGAACTTGACAGAAATAATCAGCTCTACAGAGCAGTGGGTAAGAGTAGACTTGGGGACTAGACTATCCAAGTGCCAGGTGACTCAGTACCTCTTGCTAACTGTGTGATCCAGCTTCTATGTCTGTAAAATGAGGGTTTTTTTTTTAACATGCTCACAAGACTTTCCAGCAAATTGAGAATCATATAAAGAATATAAAGCAATGACTATTATATGCCAAATATTCTATAAAATTTGTTATTGTTATTGTGCTAATTTATTCTACACTTAAAATCAGCTTGATTTTAATAGGAATAATGACAATGACAATGAGTGAAGGCTTACTGTATTGGACATAGTAACTAGTGATCTTCATGGATTATCTCAATCCTTCAAATCTTTTGAATTACAGTTCACTGGGATCCTCATTTAATACAGGTACTGGAATGTTTCAACTTCACCCAGTGCACACATGCACTTGTAGACCCATGTGAACATACACCAGCAAGGAGCAAATTTGAACTCAAACATTTCTTCCTCATTTTTCTGCATTTATTTAATGACATGCAGTTGGTGGCTCATGCTATGGGGGGTTAAGCCTGACTCCTGCCTTGACTTTGAGGCCATGCTACTCAGGCACATTTTAACTGTGCTCCATTGTCCTTATCATTATAAAATTATGCTGTGTTTCCCTATAGCTAGCTCTGGAATGACACATTGGCTTTCCTAACCTGAGCATGGCATTGTTGAGGCCACACAAAGGATGCCACATGGAGAAGGGATGGCAGTTTTAGTTGTGTTCAGTAGATCAGTTGGCTTTGGGATTTCAGGGATTAAGGATGCTCTGGTTCATTATTAGCTCTCCAACCCTTGTTAAAATGCATACATTTTGTGTCTAACAAATATATGAACGCTCTGATATAGGGAAGTTGTCCTCTAGAACAGACAGTTCAAGATTAGAAGATGATTCTTCATGCAAGCAATTTATGAAGAAGCGACCTAGAAAAATCAAGGCCTGGATGAAAACTGCATTAGGGAGCATTCCAGGCAATGTGAATTATATTTATTACTATTTGTATTTTTGGGTCACAAGCTTGAAGTCAGAAGAGTCAAGGTCAGACACGTTGAAGGCAGATACTTGCAAACTCAAACTACTGCTCCAGAGCCTTTGCTGCATGACCAGAATTCAGTGGATGGGCTGGAAAAGCAGGGGAGTCAGGCTTGGGAAAAGGAGGCTATGGGGAGAAGTCTGTTATTGTAAGTTTGGAAGCAGGGACTCTAAGGGCTTGGACTTCAGAAAATACTGAGTCAGCAAATTTGTGGATATCCCCCCTGGGAGCTGTGGTGTAAGGTGGATCTATCAGACGTGACAGAAAGGGAAGGGTCAAAGCTAGCTGCCTGCTATCAAGGCCCAGAGGGAGTCCAGGCCTGCAGGTCCAGATAGGTGGTCAGGTCAGCTTGTCAGCTCTGGGTGGAGTCCGTGATAGACCTTGAGCAAGAAAGCAGACTTGGGAAGGGTGGGGAGGCACAGCCACCAACAGCACTTTTCATCCATATGCTTTCTATTCCCTTAGTTAGGGACAGAAAACTGGACTCCTGTGGGCTTAGGCTACTCATGCATAAAATACAGAAAATAATATTTATCTTAAGAATTGGTGTGAGGATTCTTTCTGTAACTGTGATCTAGCAACTTGGGATAGAGCTGTAGGCTCTTTGAGAGCCAGTAATCTTAAAGAAGCAGGTCAATTCTAGAGAGTAGGACCAAATACTCTAAGAGTTTTAGCAATGGCCTCAGAGCCGAACAGTCTGAGTTCATGAATGGAGTCCGACCCTTCCCCAGTTGGACCTTTGCCCTAGGGGTCAGCATTAATGGCTAAAATGCCCAAGTCCACAAGGCTAGAAGAAGGCAACTGTCAGCAACTTTGAAGCTTCAGAACATTTCACTTAACTGAGATCAAAAAATCCAAGATTTGGAAGCCTGAAAGATGTTCTGGAGCCTGTGCAGAAGCTGAGAGGAAAGCAGGCTGAGGGAAAAGACATAAACCACAAGAGGGACACTTCATGAAATTGTGGATTCAGACTACAGGAAAATAAAAAGAGATGGGATTTAATGTAGTACTGACAGTACAGTTGGGATAGATAATGCTGTGCTTCTACATAATTCTATGAGAGGCAAGATCTGCACTAATGGTGGTTGGAAAGGATATTATGTCAGCTTTTAGTGCTATGGTCATCCACTAGGTAAATAATTATTCAATCTTTGATATAATTCAGCTGTATAAAAACCTGTAAATATAATATCATGTATGCACCTTGTAC
>PVKA01048977.1:0-13504 GCA_004027165.1 Ctenomys sociabilis
TAAAGAGCTCTCAAAATGGTATTCATGAAGGATGATGTAAAATATAATTATATTACATGAACCCATTTAAAAGGTCATTGAAGATTTTCCACAAAGTATTATCAATCTTATGTCAGGTTATATACATATTTTTTGACAAGTGTGTGTGTGTGTGTGTGTGTGTGTGGGTGTGTGTGTGTGTGTGTGTGTGTATAAAAAGACAAGGAAGAACTAATATAAAGTCAATGGAAAATGAGAATACACTTTTTAAAGTTTCTAATACTAGGAGAAATTATTGTACAATGTCTTATAAGTAGATTGTAAGTCAAAGAAACAGTATAAATCATAAAACAAAATTTAAATTAAACAATATTCAGAAAATTAATTAAATATTAATTCAAAAATTAAATATATCAAAATAATACTCAATAATTAAAAATTAAATTGTGAGTCCAACTAAGAGGCCAGAATGTTGTGTATCTGGTGTATGAATCTGTGATCAATTCAGACTACTCACACAGTATTTGATTGGGTTAATATATACAAAAATATCAACTAAAAAGAAAAGTTTTCATGGTAGAAAAGAATTACTAAGAGTAAAACACAACAAAAATACTGGAATGGAAAATATATGACCAGCACTTCTAACAGTTTGGGGATAGGATATCGCACAAAGTTCTAGGATGTGGTGGACATGGTCAGTGGAATTTGTTTTCTTACAACACCTGAAGTACTGTACTCCATGCTCTTCTCAACTTGATGGTTCATGAAGAAAAATCTGCTGTTATTCTGATGGGTTTTCCTTTAACTATAATCTGTTTCTTTAGCAGCTTTAAGTACACTGTTCCTGTGCTGAATTTCTGGGATCTTGATTATTATATGTCTGGGTGTAGTTTTAATTGGATCGATGTTATTTGGAGTTCTATATGCTTTGGTTGCCTGAACGTCAGATTGCTTTCCCCATATTTGGGAAGTTTTTTGCAAATACTTCTGCCCATATTCTTTTTATATCATTTGTATTGACTCCTTCTTTCTCATTGATGCCTTTTAGTCTCACATTGTTCATCTTTGCATCATCTTGAAGATGTTGGATTATTTTTTCCTGCATCCTAGTTGTTTTTAAGAGATCTTTTCTTAGATTTTCACTAGCTGCAATGGTGTCTTTAAAATTTGAAAGCCTGTTTTCACTTTCATTCAAACAGTATTGCCAGCTTGTGATTGAGATTTTAATTTCCCATATATCACTTTGAGTCTGCTTCATGCATTCTATTTCTTTCCTATATTTCTCATTCGAGGATTCCATCATTTTTTATATTCTCTATTTTTCACTAGTGTCTTCTTTAGAAGCACCTAGTACTTCTTTCATTATAGATCATTTCCTTTTTTACTTCAGAAATTTTTTCTGATCTGATTTCCTCTATACCTTTCTGCAGTTGTTTCTTTATTTCAGATGCTATTATTTCAGAGATTTCAGGTGTGTGATTTCCAGTTTTTCTATGCTTCTGCATTTTTTATGCTAGGCTCAGGGCCTGAGAATGCATTTTGCTCTTTCTCTTTGTCTTTTTGTATAGTACTATCTTCTGGCCTTTGGGGTAGTGCTTTGGTGTATTACCTTAGCACCAGGTCTGGGTCTACCAAGTTCAGACTCCTCCAGGTAGATGTGGCTTGGGTCTGGCTTCTGTGTTCCACTTCTTGCAGCTGCAGCCCTTTGAAGTGAACCCTCTGCCCCTCTGGCAAGATGCTCTACTCCTGGATCAGCTGGGTGGGTCTTGCCTCTAGCCTCTCTGCAGGGAGTTCTGACACACAGTTCCATACCGGGCCTGTGTGATGGAGGAAGTTCCACTCACACACCAGGCCGGGGCGCTGGCTGGAGTGAAGATCTGGTAGCCTGAAGCAGTCCCACTCACACCTCAGTTTTATAATAATGAAGTTTTATAATGATGAAACTTGAAGCAGAGTGAGGAAATATTTGTCATAGAAGTTAAGGAAATTAAAAATGAAAATGAAATAGCATTTACCTTTAATATAAGGGAAAATTCTCTGATGGAAAGGAAATAAAGGGTTGGAAGTTAGCATGGGCTGCTGGCTGCCAGCTGCCAGCGATTCATTGTTTGTAAGTGTGTGTCATTTGTACATTTATTTTATTGTTACTAGTTAAGCTAGATACTTATATGCATGTACTGATTTTGTGGATTTTATACTCCATTTAAAAGTAAATTATTCTCTTTGAATGAATTAATTAAATATTGAAAGTGATTTAGTGCAGTTTTTTTTTTCTCTCCCAGTTTCTCTCTCTGTCTTTCTCTGTGCCTCTTGACTAAAGGGTGAAGTTGCCATTTAGTAAAAATGGACTGTATATTATATACCAGGTGCCACACACAGAGCTCATATGAGCCCATAAAGAGTCTGAAGGTGACTACATCAGGGTTCTAAAAACGAAATGGCTAAATGTTTGGTCATCTCATTGTTGGCTTAAAGTCTCACAGAGACAGAATAGTGGATTAGAATTCAGGAGCATTTTCCTTTCCAGTTGGTCATCTTCCTCTTAGTACCATCTCAATCTGTGATTAGCACACCCGTGGAATTTTCCAGGGATTTGAGCTTTATGCAAATGCCACTGGTTTATTTTTACTGATAAATAGATGGGGGACAGGTTCAAGTATTTGCCAGACCAGTCCAGTTTCAGTGCCCAATCTTTGACCACACTGGTTCCTCCTCTTCCATGTCAACCTCCTTTACGTCTGTTTTGAGGACATTTGGTGGCATTTAGGGCACCCAGATAACCCTTAGTCTTTGGCTTAACCACTTCTGCAAAGTTGCCTTCACCCATAAGATTACAGCCGCAGGATCCAAGAATTAGAACGTGAACCTTTGGGGGAACTAATATTTAATGTAACATCTTTCCTTCTTTAGATTTCTAATCATTGGGATCCAATCCAATGTCTGTCTAAATTAAATGAAATTTAAGCCTTTTTATTCTTAATTTAAAAATTTAATTTGAAAATGAAATTTTAAAATTTAACTTATTTAAGGCAATGGAGACATTGTGAAAGTAAAATATATAGGAAAGTGCCCATATTTGTTTTATTATATATGCATTCTCCTGATTTTATTTAATATTTGACTTCTTTTTTTTTTACTGTTTTCATTGTGTCTTAAATTTAGCAAATAATAAATATAATGTATTCAACAAAAATCTGTCCATAAAATTCATAGTTTTTTGTGTTCTTTGTTAATAAATACTCTGTTCAACTCCATCAGAGCTTTCCTCAGACAATATCTGTTTTGTAAAACAGGGTTTGTTTACCATATGTAAATATTTGCTGTAAACAATAGGAAACACTGGGTCTGATGTTGTTTTACTTTCTAGAGTGAGGGAAAGCCTCTAATCAGTAGGTGTTTAAAACTCAATCCTTTTATAAGAATAAAATTATGTAACTTTAGACATAACCTCAGAATTCATGATAAAATCATTCTCCCTTTTCTCTCTGATTTTTCGCTCTTTCTGTTAAAGTTCTCTGAAGAAAAGATGAAGAAAGTCACATTTCAGTGAAGTATTTGAACAAGTTCCATAGTCAAACACAAAATATGTACCTGCCCTAAGTCTTTTGATTGACTGGGTTCTCCAGGCTCTGCCAGTGTCCTGGGACAAAAGACAGACCACTGTGGCTGAGCAAGGGGCCACAGAGAAGGCTCTTGTCTGGACCTCACAGGGAGGGTTGGGTGCTCTGTGCAAATAGGGACAAACCATGCCACTTGTAAATTACTGCTTTGGGGTTCCTTAAACCAAGTTGTGCCTTCTCTTAATGGATGCCTCGGAAGGGGCAGAGTGAAAAAGCCAGTGCATTTTTTTTTTTCTTTTCCGCAATGTCCCTCTTATAACCATGACAAAATGTATTCAAGTCTGGCTTTGAAAGGTCAATGTCCAACATGACGTGTGGACCACACTGTTCCATTTCAGGTATTAGCTTCATGTTTTCCTTATCCCCTCCCCCCAATCTAGCCCTTTATTTTCTATGTCTGAGAAACTGTTCATCCTTTCTAAATGTCAAATTTGAAACAACTTCCAATTATAAAAATGTAAAATATTTGCACAATCTAAATTCCACCTCTCCCTCAGTTGCTCAGTATCATTCTCTGGGCAAGTACCTATGTGTGGGGGTCACATGTGGAGAGACAACCTGCACTGTTGACAAACACCCTCATGGTGCCTGAGCTGCTTATCGTGGCCTTCACCCTCCTGGGATCTGATCCTCCCCGACCACCTCCTTCACATCAGGTGCCAGCCCGCACCTCAGACGACCAGATCAAGCCATCTCTCCTTTGCTTTATTGCCTAACCTCACATTCTGACATTCGCATCTTTCATTCCTTCTGCTTGGGATGCTTTGTCTTGCACCAGTTCCTGCCTGTCTCCTATTATTCTGTGTTCTATTCTTCAAGGCCAACTTAAATGGCATGACAAGTGAGAGATCTTTACTATCCTTCCCTGTGCTGCAGTATCCTGCATTCCTTTCCCATAAGAAAAAATAATGTATATGTATACTTAAGACAAGGTCTTGCTCTTTTGCTCAAGCTGCTCTTAAACTCATAACCCTCCTGCCTCAGTCTCTGGAGTAGTTAGTATTATGGCAGGGAGAGCTGGGATGCCACTGGCCTAGCTTCAGGATTCTTTTCTCTTATGTAGATCCAACCCGTGGCCTCATGTATGTTAGGCAAGCAGTCTACCATGGAACTACATCCCTAAGCCTTTTTAGTCTCCACTTCAAGCCTGGGTCTTGAACTTCCCATTCTGCTTCAGACTCTATAGTCGCTAGGATTTTACAAGTGTGCACCACCCTTTGTGGCCCAGAAGTGGTGTTCTTCATAATATTTACCCACTCTTCAAAACCTTCTGTTTGTTTTCTTCTGTATTCACCGTCTGTCTCCTCCCACATAAATGCAGCCTTGTTGGCTTCCCTGGTGTTTGTGCATCCAGCAGCTTGGGTGGATGTACGTGAGGCTAGCACACTTCAGGAAGCAGCACTGGAGTACTGAATCCATCACATTTCTTGTCCCTCTTGTCCTCATCTCTTTCCCCATGACTAAAGGGCAAAGTATTCTGGAGAAGCTCAGAAAATTCAATGACTCATGAATTTGGTTACAATAAAAGGTGCTTGAAATGTGAATTCAGCAAAATAATCCAATATAATCTAGTAATCCATAACAGTAGTGGTTTTCATAAGACTGGCAATGTCAGAGGTTGTTGACTTGAGTATTTTACAGTTCAGCACATTGATATGGTTTTGCTTTTTATACTTTGTTTTTATACTTTTCTGCTGGATGGTTAAGACCAAGGTAAAGCAAGACCTATATAATAAGAATTGTAGCTTTTGTATATGATAAGGTTAGTCAAATCCCCTCAGGATTTATCCTGAAACCTTGTACCACAGTTTGTAGATCCTTTGTCAGTGTCAGCCATGTGGATGAATTCCAGCCATTGTTTGCCCAATTTGCTGTCTGTGAAAGCCTGAGAGAATGTTTTCTCTCCATGGGACTCTCCTTAGGCACACTCTACATCATTGATCACTTTTGTCTGTGGCCCCATAATCTCCTTGATCAGAAAATTTGGGACATAGCTGAGTTCCATGATGTTACAGTCCAGTTCTTAAAAAAAAAGTGCTGAAGCTGAAGAAGATCAGGGAAATGCTTGGAGTCTAAAGCCTTCTTGGTCTTAGGAATTTGGGAACGAGAGCTCATTCTTTCCTCCTACCTACCACTTCCTGCCCAAGCACCCCAATCTCAAGTAACCTAGCCAAGCAAAAAAAAATCTATTTGATCCTCTCTTCCCTGAACACACATTGGGACTATGAATAATGTAATGATCCCAGAGGTGATGGGACACTTCTACTAGACGTACTTCAGGCCCAGTGTGACCAAGGAAGACATGGGCCACATTCCTGTAGTGTTTTGTATAGGTTCTGCCTTTGTTCACACTGTGGGGAGGGCTGTTTGATGAGTCACTTCAGGTAAGGGGTAAAATAGGGCCAGAGGAGACTATGACAGTGATGAGGACAACCCCCTGGGGGTCTGTGTTTTTCCTGCTTTGGAAATAGAGAGATTACTTAAAAAAAAAACAAAACTCCTAGCTAAACAGACCTGGGAGGCAGGGAACAGTGATAGTGAGGGTCCTGCCTCAGCCTGAGGCTGAATTACTTTTAACATTGCTCAGTCTGGGAGTTAAGTGAAAAGCAGACAGCTTGTCTTCTTTAGCCCTTCCCCTCTTTTAGGACATATCATATCCGAAGTCTAGAAATTGATATAATTTCAAGTTAATGAAAAGAAAGTTCAGCAGCTGCATCATATTTCATGCTATTCTTTCCCCATCTGAGGGCCTAGCCTCTCCCAGATCCTGTGGCCTTCTGTCTTATTGCCAAGGGCGCTGCTGGGAGTGGTATGCAAGGGCCATTCTGAGGCCATGCTGGGCCTCCCTGGCTGCGTTCACCTTAGTCACTTACTAAGATAAGCTGGAGCTAGCTGGTCCTTCTTTAAAGTTGAGCAGGTGAAGAATGTTTCCTAACTATTCTAGCTGCATGACCACAGATGTTACTATTATTTTTGTTAGTTCTACATACTGGCTTCAAAGCCCAATGATTTTTGGCTTTACATTACATATTTGGTCTCTCCCTCTTATGTGTTTTTTTTTTTTTGTTTGTTTGTTTGTTTTTGTTGTTGTTGTTGTTTTTGCAGAACTGGGGATTGAACTCAGGCCCTTGTGCTTGCCAGGGAAGCACTTATTCCACTGCACCATCTCCCTGGCCCCTCTCCCTCATATGTGGTGGGGAAAGCTGAGACCTGATTGCTTTGAAAAGAGTTTATATAACTAGCCAGGTGCTGCATTCATTGTGGGTGCTGTGTATTTGTACTGATCCTTATGAGAAAGATATAGATTGTTTTAAAAAATCAGAGATCATGTAAGATGATCTAACAGCATAAATCCACCTGCACCATCAAGGACTCAGAGATCCCTGTTTTTTTCCCCAGAGAAAATGGCCAACAGCATGTTCTGGTGCCAGGCCAATCACTGCCACTGGTAATTGTCTTTAGATGCCCTTTCTACTTTTTTTCTGTGTGCTAGTCATCTCATGATACCTCATCAGATGTCAACTCTAACCTCAATAAAGGCAGAAAGGCACAGCCCTGCAAGGCGTGAGGACCAGAGGGAGAACCAAAGTGTCACAACTTGCCGATCAGACGTGTCCATGCAACGTCGAAGAGCTCTGACATTCCAGCCATGAGGGATGACCGTGCTCTGGAGGACCAGCCTGGCTTTCAAATGGACATCACTAAAGGCACAGGCAGGTGATCAGTCAGGACTATGCAGTGCTTCTTGGCCACAGGAGCATTTAAAACAGATCTAAAAGCCAACCCCATATCAGAAGATGTGGAATTGGTAGGATTCTCATTCCAGATTACATACCTCCTGACACCCACAGAGCTCAGGACATGCTGCCTTCTGAGAGCACTTATTGTATCAGCAGGAAGCTAGCCTTGATTTAAAAGGTTGAAGTCTACCACAGATTCCTCGAGGCTAGCGCCGCCTGAAGATGCTGTGTTGCATGTGAACCACAAACATTTATACTCTGATGGTATAAGCCTGGTGTAGGCAGATGAGAAAGGCTTTCTCAGCATCACAGCAAGACCTAACTGCATTGTTCTACTGAGTATCCGTTCAAGCACAGTGACCAAATCCTCCTCCTCCTCCTCTTGCATCCTGAATCTTCAGATTTAAAGAGGGCCGACTTGGAAGCTCTGACGTAGTTCTCCCGCACCTTCTCACAGTTTTGAGAGGCTGAGAGATCGGTTTGTCCTATCTATGTCTTTCAGGACATGGAAATAATAAATTTGGGTGTTTCTGCAGAGTGCTTTGCTATGTGGATTTTTAGGCTCTATGTTATTTCCTAGTTTCCTGAAATTAAATCCCATGAAATTTCAATATGTTGATAGTTTAGCAGCATCATCCTTACAGAGAACTGAGCATAGGCCCTAATCTAAATCTATAACAAATGAAAATTCACTCATCCTGAAGGTGAGGCAGGGGGACACAAAGGAATTAGTCAGTTTGCCAAAGGCTGCGCTGAAATTCAAATCTAGGCAGCTGGATCAGAATTGTATTTTTTATGACTGTAATCTGCGGCCTCTCCAATACATGCTGAATTCAAATCCTCATTCTGGGATTTCTGAAGTGCAGTTTTAAAATATCAATGTTTTATACACTATTTTGTGTATTAAAATATGTAACTATTCTTAAGGATCTTATTTATTTTGTTTTTGTTTTAAAGATAATTTTATTTATTTATTGTATTTTAGAGAAGTGTCTACAGAGTGTTCAGGATCTCACTACTAGATCAGACTCATAGTGATCCTCCTGTTTACAGCTTCCCAGGAGCTAGGATTACAGGTGCATGCCACCACACCCAGTCTCAATTGTAGTCTCAGTGTGCCCCAGGGGCAGAGCCAGCACAGGAAACCTGGGGATCCAGGCCCATCCCTGGCCCCTGCACCTGCTTGCAGGTGCTTTAATCCACTGAGCTATTTGGCTGTCGCTAAAAAGAATTTTAAAACTTAAAAAACCTTAGGAATCAATGCAGAATTTCATTTTTAAAGTTACCTTGAAATGATGATTTATTGATATTTGAGTTCTACTTATCCTTATATCCTCTTCTCTGTTTATGACCCTGTCTCCAAAATACCCCAAACTAAAATTAACTTTTAGAGATGAAAAAGGCCAAAGGACAAATCAGATGGCACAGCACTGGTATGAGACTTTGGTAAAGTCCCTTGATTTCTCAATGGAAGATTTCTTATTATAGATTTTGGATAGTATTTTGATAAAACTACTGTAGAAGAGTTGTTTACCATTTTACCAAGACCATTTGGAGAATATTTAATATTCTGGGGAAATAAGGATTCTAGAAAATTACTTAGCAAGTCTTTCCATATCCTACCCATTCATAGTAAGAAAGCTCTTCCCAATGCCTCTTCTAAATCCTCCTTTCATAGTTATCAGTGAGAAAGAAAATGGATTTGCAAGGGGACATCTTTCAGCTATATTGACTACTCCGCTTGAGTAATTTTCCTTGCAGTGTAAATAGCCCACCCCCCCCCCCAATTTGGGATAAATACAATGGAAGCAATTTAATTTTAGCGTTTAGGCCAGCTTAAACTTTCCATCATCTCCTGGAAATAAGAAATCTAAAGAAATAGGGTTGATTTTTTTTTTTTACATCATTGTACATTTGGTATAGGTTTTCCATTCTACAGCCTAACATTTTGTTCTATAATGTAGTATATAAGTAGTCTAGAATCCTGTGCGAAGCTTAGCCCCAACACTGAGGGAATTTGCCAAGATCCTTAGGAAAATTTCTCCTTAGAAGCTGGA
Organism: Ctenomys sociabilis; assembly: GCA_004027165.1. Classification (NCBI taxonomy): domain Eukaryota; kingdom Metazoa; phylum Chordata; class Mammalia; order Rodentia; family Ctenomyidae; genus Ctenomys; species Ctenomys sociabilis. The sequence goes on from PVKA01048977.1 coordinate 9,400, forward strand.
ATGGAAAGCCTATTACACTCCGCCCTTCAAAACCGTGGTGAACTATAGCGGAGACCTGAGCCACATTTGCGCACACTGCTCAGCCCAGGAAAATAGCTCACCCCTCTCAGCTTGGTAGTTGCTGTCCAGAGACACTTTCCCTGGCCTGGAGAATTGGTCCACAATGGGTGTGCAGGTACTGAAAGGCACCTGAGGGGCCTGTACCACACTCCTGCAGGGCGTCCTTCGGCAAACTCTGTCAGACCTCACACGTCACTGAGCAAGGAAAGAAACGTGCCTCTGCCTGAACCTAGTCACGTAGCAGGTCCCAAAGGACACAGTGTCTAGAGCAGCAAGAAGCAAGAAAGGGCCTGAGGGATCTTCGAAAGACCGTGAGGTCTGTAGGGAAGAAAAAGCAGGGTGGCCCCTCCTCGTGCGAGCTCCCCTTCCCAGGGCTGCTCGGGCAGCAGAGCCAGATGGAAATGTCACTGAACGCAAAATGTTCTATTCACCCTGGTCTACGCTGCTGTCTTACACCGTGAAAGCTCCTAGGTAACAACATGCAGCAGTTCTTTTCATTTTAATTGAATCCTAAGAGGTATATATTTTTTTTCTAGAGGTGCCAGCTTAAAGTAATTACTAGAATCCCCAACAGGGCTAATCAGAGATTCATAGAAAATAAAGATGGAGGAGAAGCTCTTCCCCTTGGGCTCTTCTCATCCTGCTCAGAGGGCTCGTGTTGCCGCAGCCACACATCACAGTTCTTGGCAGTGCAGTCTATTAATAGGTGCCTTGAAATCCCAGCCCGATGAGATAAGAGAAACCGATCTCGCCGACCAGGTATCTCTCCTCCGATGATGACTAGACCCCACTTTCATCAGCTGTTTATCAAAATCAGATTAGTCAAAGCTGTTTGTGCCTGCTTGGTCTCAAATTACAAATGCCTCTCGTGTGCTGTTGGAGCCAAGTCCTGGTGACCTATAGATGAACTAGTCTAGTGCTCCCTGCACCTCATATTGAACTTTTAACTCCCCGAAGAGCATGATCACGAACTCTTAATGTTGCTCATTGTCTGTGAGGTGAGACCAGCCGGTCTCCGTGGGGACTATGGGTCATCAGATTCTATCTTTGTAATAAGTCATAAGTCACTAATGGGTTATTCTGAGCTCTCCCAAGTGGAAGACAATGGAGCATTTAGGAGGTTGTGGAGTTACATAAGATGCCTCTTTCCAAACAAAGACGAGGCAGGACACCCAGCCAAAGGGTTGAGCGCAGGAGGCTGTGTGGTCTGGTGGTTCCAAGGAGAGACATCGGGCCAGGGCTTCCTGGGCTCAGCTACCAGCCGAGACTCTGACTCAGGGGGAAGCAGAGCCAAGTCTCTTGGCTTGAGGCAGATAGACTGTAAAACCAGGAGAGACAAAACCGCAGGTCTGTGCTCAAGGACTCAGGGGAAAAACACATTTGAAAATTAAAAAAAGAAGACAAGGGGAAAAAAAGATCACCCTGTTAAGTTACCATTTGGGACTTTTTCAACCAGCAGTGAGCATTTTTTTTCTTTTCCACTTCTTGGCCAACACATCCTGCTCTGGGCAGCAGTGGGAAAGCAGGGCCAGTGTCTGTAGATGTTCTGTGTGGGGTGAATAGAGCAAGCTTCGGGTCTGGGCAGAGTTGGTCAACTTTAGGGAGTTGTCACAAGTCTGGCTCAGGGAGCCAGCACTCAGAGCAAAGAGGTTCTGCATGAATTCCTGCCCTCTGCACTTTCTGCCTTCAGCAGCCAATACCCTGTGAAACTGAGAGAGGAAAACTCCCTTCTCTTTGAGTTTCTGGATGCAGAGGCCTGCTCAGAGTACCCAGAGCCTTAATTAGTTGCAGACACACAGCAGAGCTGGGGCTGGTTGGTGATGTCCTCCAGGTCCTACCAGCTCTGAGGCTCTGTGCTGACTCTGGCCAGACAGAGTAGGTGGCTTTCTACGTGGCTGTGCCTGAAGGCCTGCTGGGTGGGTCCCCACTTCTTGGCGTTGAGCTTCATTTCTCCGGATCTGCAGAGTTTGCTGGTCTTTAGGAACAGCCTATCAAAGTCAAACCAATATTTATGGTACTAACCACTAGTGGTTGGAATCCCAATGTCGTTGAGTCTCGTGGAAATGTGGTAGGGGATGAAGGAAGGAGAGATTGGCTGTGGAATGGACAGGGAAGGGGTGGGGCATCTCTTCAGAAGGGTAGAGAAAGCCCAATAAAGGAAAAGATATAAACACAATAGCTGTCTTGGTAATTTTTCTCAGAGCTGTCTGGACTAAGTTTAAAATCAGGTGGTAGGTGGTTGTGAAAATGGTTACTCTTACCCTAACCCAAATCAGGCTAAATGGAATCCACGTTTTTGCTTGTGGTCACCTCATCCGGCCACCAAATATGCTCATGATGTCACTGTTCTATGCCTGCTCCTGCACCTATGTTCCCAGCTACTGGCTCTACAAACAAGACTGATTGCTCCAGTCTTGAGTGGTCAGTGTTAAAAGGAAATCAAGCCCTCTCTCCTTTGGAAATTGTACATCATCCTTTTCTCACTGTTTGTCAGTATTGAGGGGAAATTAATGAAAGATTAAAGCAACCTGAGGGATGCTTTTTGTTCAGTAAAAGTGAATGTATTTTATTCTGCATGAAGGAAATTGAAAAGAACCCACAGCGGTCAGCAATGGCTTTTTTCGTGCTTCTGCACTCTAGTTTCTCTGCTCCTAACAATTCAGTCCAGGTGACACATTCCAGCCAGGCCCTTTTTAGGCTGTCAGTGTCTCATAGTCTAGGAAAGTGTAGGTGGTCAACTGGGGGTGGACTTTCTGATAGTCATCTTCTCTGGTCACAGTGCCCCTGTCCCAGTCCCTGGGTCAGCTTCTTTCTCTTTATAGTCACATCTTGTCAGAAAGAGATGACACAGCAAGAGGGGTCTGGGTGGGAAACAGAAGAAAGAAAACAGGGCACCCTGCCCAGGAGATGTCAGCCAAAGCCTCCAGGTTCAGGGTTACCACTGCTCACTGAGCTCTGCTGGTTCAGTCCCTTCTTTGGTATCACCCACATCATCCCAAAAAGCAGTGTATGGGTCTCTGCCCCCTCCCAGGGACCCCTCCTACTCCCTAGAGGAACTCCTAGTGGAAGATCAAGAATCAGCTTGCATCCCACAAAGTAGGATCCAGGCCTGCCATCCCCAGCCATGGTCAGAGAGTCTGGGTAAACCAAAGACCTAAAATGCTAATATCTTTGCATTTGGACTATGGCTATAGCATTTGTTTTCTCCAAGAATAACAGAGAAATACATGTCCCAAATTGTTTTGACTACAGGGCCTTTCTAATGACCTTCCAAAACGAAAGAAGATGATGTCCCTGTGGTCATGCTTTGGAAAGACTCAATAAACACATGTAAATGCTTGCTAGACAAGAATGAATTGTTACATTAGGGTTATTATCCTCATATATTAGTTTTATTTTCATTTCCAGTGAAATTTTTAAAAATATAACACAATCTATAATACTAGTCATATACTTTATAAAGCCTAGGTTATAAATAAGATTTATAAATGATACAAATTCTATAAATGGTATGTGATAGGTCAATTAAAAATAATTTCTCATGATGGATAGTTTCTATCAAAGAAAACAGACTGCTGGCTGTGTAATGTCAATAAATAAATTGGCTGAAACGGTAAATATTCCTGTTTGTATTTTGATGTCCAGCTTGGAGAATGATGTGCCGTTTCGTATTTTCTGACTATGCTCAAAAGTAAAGCTTAGAGGATCCTTGAATGAAAATCAGCCACTCCGAGCTAAGCACATCAAGATGTTCAAAGCTAAGGAATGTGCAATAATGCACAGCGGACTGTTCATGTACAAAAGCTCAGTGAATCAAATTAACAAATCTAACATTTAGAAGATAGACCTCAGAAAATTAGGCACCCAAAATAACACACTCAGTAAAAAAATGGGCAACCGAAATGAATAGCACTAATATGTCTCAAAAGAAGGGCAAATGGCGAAATAATATGTGAAAAACTTTTGTCATTTTTAGTCATTAAAGAAGTGTAAATAAAAACACTGAGACCCTATCTTACTCCAGAAAGAATGGCTATTAGTAAGA
>PVKA01048978.1:0-13504 GCA_004027165.1 Ctenomys sociabilis
CCTTTGTCTACACCTGTCAAAAGTGGGCACTCCATTGACATTCAACTACCTTAGGTTCTTGAACTCGACACCACAATCCAACACAGTCCAGCATTCTGCAACCATAGGGAGTTATTCAAAGAAATTGTCGACCATATCCATTTACAGCTCAGCTTAATATTATGGGCTCATGATGTATACTTCATTTTTATACTTTTATACTTTTCTGCTGGATGGATAAGACCTAGGTAGATCAAAACTTATATACCAACACATGAACTTTATATTTCCTATGTGGTCATTGAAGTCTTCTCAGGGTTTATCTTGTAGTCATGTATCCTATTCTCAGTTCATCACAGCTGAGAGCAGCTAGAGGGAGTCCCACAGGACAGAGCCCTCACCTGGCCCAGAATGCAGTCAGAGACCTCTGGCTCCAAGATGATAAGCTAACTGGACAACTATAGCCAGAACATGAACAGAACTGAGCTTGCATATCCCTGATGTTTGCAATGAGTCAGAACCCCAAAGAAAACCAAGAACCCCCACAAATCACAGCCATTACTAAAGTACCCTCAAACACAGCTGCAATACCATTTTGAGTGATATTGTAGGTCATTAATCTACAAAAGAAAAAAGATACAGACAGGCAGTTGGCTAAGCTCACTCACCAGCCATGTGCTGGGGCCAAATCTGAAGTCAGAAAAATAAATCACTGTATGGATTATAGAGTCAAAGATGTGACTGCTAAGTCCCTGAGGGCCAAGAGTTACTCTTCTCATAGTGCTCAAGGGCACTAAACTAGGCTCCAAGGTGGAAGGAGACTTTCAATTTTTTTTTAAATTCTATAAGGTAGTTCTAGTGAACAGTTGTGATTAAGAACTACAGACTCTTTGGAAAACGATCTGAAACCCTTTTTGCTAACTATAGAATGTCATAATTTTGCCTTAAATTTGTCTGATACCATATCCCTGGACGGGAAATGTAAAAAGTACAAAAAAATCAGTCACAATGGCTTTTTATACTCAGAATCAGGGAAATGTGTTTTGGCAATAATTCAGGACCATCTCACACATAATACCTCCCCTGTCTGTACTGCGATGCTTAGGAAAAATATCTGAATGGACACATCTCCTATATGCTTTCAGAGAATGTTTCTCAAAGCAGAAAGTGAAGAAGAAATTTTTGCACATCTGGGATTGGATTACATTGAACCACAGGAACGAAATGCCTAAGAAAACTTTGTTGACATATTTCTGCTCTTTTTGGTCAAATAAATTATGCTTCATATTAATAAAAGATGCTTTGGGAAAGTTTGGGATTCCTCGGGTCTTGCTGAAATGCAGATTACTACTAAAAATAAATAGCTTTGGAGACATGATAAGATACCACTTCAGAATAAATTGTGCTCTAATAGGCATGATTGATGCATGACTGCTGCTTAGAATTCTCAATGTATTTCTCAATAGAAAAGTCTTAGGGGGTTTCAACCAGGAAAGGAAATCAAAGCCCGCTTTGTTCTCATTGTAGCTCAAGTTCTGTACATCTCCAATAAAAATAAAACATAAGATGATGGAGTCTTCTTTTTTTCACTCAAATACAAAATATTTTTAAACACAAATAAAGTTGTAAAAGAATAAAGACCTTATGATTTATCCTGAAAGAGCAAACAGGTTTAAATAGAAGATACAGGGTCCCTAAGGAGACTCTAGGTTCCTTCTGGAATTTGTGGAGCACGGGGTGCCAATTCTTGGCTCTAGGCTGAACTCAACATAGTTCAAAGCTGATTCCTCTTTGGCCCCTGTGGAACTGGGTCTGCAGGGCTCCCAATACGGAAGAAAATAAACAAAATGGTGCCGACAGAGATGAATGGCTGGCCAGCACAGTAGTAGGAGAGCTGTCTCCTGGGGATTGATTGTCCATCTAGGTAAAGACAACATTATCTTAGACACTGGGGACAGGGTTGGGAGAAGTCCTGGGGGTGGAGGTGGCTCCTTAGGGACTGGATTGGAGCTGAGGGAAGGATTTGGGTCCCCCATTAGCCTAACACAGCGGCCAGGGAGTTCACTGTATTCTACAAAAAGGCAGCTGGATTCTGGGTCTGAAATGAACTTTTAGAAGTGCCCTCACAGAGACCTCTCTCACATGCTTCACACTTGGGAGAAAGAGGTGGTTATGGATGCCTGAGCTAAAAATCTGGCAGCTCGTTGGTTAAATATGGCACAGACGTGTGGTTTTTGTTTGGTTTTGGGGTTGGTTTGCTGATTTTTTATCCATTGCTGGGTTTTTAGAAATTTTAAAATTCATGGTCAACATTTAAAACTAGAGAGCACGTTAAAAAGAGAAAATGGTTTAAGGCCTCTTTTGGAAAACAAAGCCCAATGGTGTTCTCACTGGACACCTCTGTGGTGGAGCTGCCACTGCTGCCCTGTCACAATGTCTGGCCACAACCCTCAAAGTAGTCCGGTCTTTTGACTGTCCCAGTGTCTCCAAATGTGATATCCAATACTATTTCATGTAGCATGCAGATGAATGTCTATATTGATGCCATCAAGAAATACTTATTGAGAGTGATTATTTTTCTGGACATAGAACAGAAAACAAAATTGTCAAAACTCTGTATAAGCATGAAGCTTATATTCTATAAAGGCACCTACTGTGTTTTAAAACTGTAATGGTTTTCTATTTATGGTAGTATAAAGCTTTTTAAAAAATACACTGATCTAAATAAGAATATTGATCGGTGAATGTAAGGGCAAACATCTAAGAACTGTTTATCACCAGTGGCACGGGATGGGGCAAGAACGGGGTGAGGGGCAAAGGAAGAGCAGCGGCTGAGTTTGGGGAACGTGCAGAGTCCTGTTGACTGACCAGCCCCCGAGGCCTGATCCTCTGAGCGCCCCCCCCCCCGCCTCGCACACAATAGCACCGTGCAACAGAGAACCTCAGCAATTGTAGTGCAGCTCTCTTTATTTAAAAAATCCTATTGGAAATTCTACAAATGCCCCCTGCTACAGTGTATCTGGTGCTTTGCTGGCAGTAGAGATTTGCTGTATATTGTCAGAGGGACAAGTTTATCAGAACTCCGACTTCCCCAATGCGTCCCAGCGTGGGTGCGGCGCGCCCTCTGGTGGCTACCGGAGAACCGTCAGCGACAATACCGTACCAAAACCTAGAATCTCAAGCAGGCCCTTGGGAACCTTCCAAGGTCATCCCTTTCCTACTGATGACGAAGCAAGATCTGTAATACCATGGTTCGTGCTGACTTAAAAAAGGCCAAGTACATAGGCTGTTGCCCCGTTACGAGCTCAGTGACAACCTACCTAACCTCTCTGAGTCTTAAACGGTTCCTTTGAGCACATCTGCTAGCGGGTTAAATGAGGCGATGCTGAGAAGAGTTTGACTCAGAGGCCTCTGGGTAGAACGAGCTCATCATACCTTCAGCGGGAGATGCAAAAGTAGACCCAGCGCTTCCCCTGCAGGCGCCTCCTGCAGTGCGTTCCGAGCTCCCAAAGCCTGAGCAGAGGTGCTGATGGTTCTGGCCACGTCTGGGTCTCCGTCTTCCAGATGGATGGATCTGACCAGCACCAGCCATACCAGCTGAGATGTTCTAAGCATAAGGCTGTGGGCAAGACACAAAAGCCCACTCAGATGGTCCCAGAGCTTCTGTGGCCGACAGGGGCAAATGTCTGCAAGTTTTGGGAGCTTGGTGACCTTTATCTCTTAGATAGATGAAAGCCACAGTGGGGATTAGTTTTATGTATTTCAAATATATTTTTATTAATAAAGTGTACTCTAAGCATGTCAGATTCTCTCCTCCCCCATGTACAATATATCAAAGACCCCCAAGAAAAGCATACACTCCTCGTTACAATTAAGATCATTATTCTTTTTTATGTATTTAGTACAGAGTCTTCAGGGCCTCCAGGGTTTCACTACACAGATCAGACTAGTAGGGATCCTCCAGTTTTCAGCCTCCCAAATGCTGGGATTACAGGTGCACACCACCACACCCAATCTCAGTGGATTCGGGTAGCACTGCAGGCTACAGTGCATGTTGTGCACCACATTTCTGTGGTGTGTAGGGAATAGCACTATCATAAGAAAAAGCCTAAAAATGTGTTAGATATTTTAGCCTTCCTTGACCCACTGGAAGACAGGCAGAAAGAGGTGTGTTATAGTTACCTCTATCACATCTATTTTCATACTGCAAATAGAGATAGATACATTTAGAACCTGAATGATTTTCCTGCATAACATGACTAGTGAGAAGTGTAGTCATCACACAGCCAGGCTGCCTGCCAATAATTTCAGTATTTTAACCAAATGATCTCCATGACATTCTTAAGCACTTTTCTCTTGTTGCTGAGACAAAATACCCAATGCACAAAATTAAGGAAAGAAAGGTTTACCTAGTTCTCAGGTTGTGGAGGTTTCAGTCCCTATCAGCTTGACTCTAAGGGTGGTGGCAAAGGGGCAACAGTTCAAGGCTGCAGAAAACAGCAAACCAACAAGAGCAAAGGGGGTCAACAAGTCTCTTTTCCTCCCTTATATTGTGGGCAGGCTACTGCACCCTAAGGTGCATGAACACTCAGACCTTCTCCCAGCCCTCCTGCTAGACAGGATGAGGATGTTTACAAAGTGAGGGTGCTGGCTCTCTGCTGAGTCCCTTAGCTAAACTTCTAAAGCTTCTCAAGTTGACAGAAGGTATCAACCACTATAATTAGTTTGCTCTATTTTCTGTTTTTCTATGAAAAGGTATGTATTAGATTAACTGGAGACTACGGATAGTAATTTCAAATGACCTTATATTATTAAAAGTCTTGCACCAGTTAAACTTCAGAGAACTAGTATCTAGAATATATAAAGAACTAAAAAAATTAGACCCCCAAAATAAAAGTGTCAATCAATAAACACATGAAAAACGTTCATCATCACTGGACACTCGAGAAGATTCCATCTCACCCCAGAAAAAACAGCCACAGTCAAGAAATCAAATAATAATAAATGCTGGCAAGGCTGTGGGGGGAAAGGAACTGGTGAGAGTGAAGCTGGAAATTGATCTATGGGGAGGGCAGGATGAAGCAGACAAGCTACCTCCTGCCTGGACAATGTGGGCTATTAGTTGCTAGGGAACCTTGTGTCTTGCAACTTTGTAAAGGTATAAATAAACACCCCTCCTGTTGTTCAGGAGTTCCTTGCCGGGCTGGCAAGATAGCTCAGCGGTCTAAAGCGCCTCTCAGGGACCGCGGTTTGATCCACAGCACTATGTGCCATGCCAGCCTCTGCCCCCAGGGCGGGCTGAGCTAACCCCCCCCCCCCGCAAATAAAGAATCCGTGATGTGTACCGCGACACTGTAATAAATAAATAATTAAAAAAAAAAAAAAAGGAGTTCCTTGCCTATCAGGAATGGTCCACCACCTGGCCTCTGCTATTATCTTGTTTTTATTTTCTAAATCTCTGTTTGCTGCCAGGGACCACTGAGAGACCTTACATTTGGCACCTGCAACAGGAATGGGCCCCAGATAGATGGGAGGACAGGCCCCAGATAGATGGGAGGACGGGCCCCAGAATTTCACAGGCAGCAGGGTGGGGGAACAGACTGGTGGGTCAACAGTTAGCACTGGAGTGTTATACTGACAATTACCAGGTGAAAAGCATGAAGCATGAAGTCTACTGACCTTAAAAATGCATCAAAAATGATCTTAAAAAGAGAAATAGGTTTGAGAAAAGCCAAAAAGGGAAAGTTAGATTGAGTTAAAAATGGGACAAAAACAGTCTCAAGAATCATAGAGGTATTTGTCTGTAGAAGTGGGTGTGGCATGCTTGATTCCTCTATTTGCTTTCCTTTTTTGCATTGTGGCTGAAAAGGAATTTTACATCCACAAAGGACTTGGTTCTCAGCTCTCTCTCTCTTTTTTTGGGGGGTGGAGGGCAGGGATCCAGGGGTTGAACTCAGACCCTTGCACTTGCCAGGGAAGCACTTATTTCAGCTCTCTTTTAGAGCCCAAGCTGTTATGGGTCACTTAGCATAGGAACCAGATCAGCCAGATAGAAATTTGAATAGAGCTTTTTATTTACTGAGCTCAGGTCTGTCAGCCTTTTCTCATGCAGAAGACTGATCAGCACGTAGCAGGGGTGTATTTGAAACAGAAATCACGTCCAGTTTGGTAAGCAAATTTGTTATCTAGCACAGAATGTTAGAAAACTAAATTCGTTTGACACAGCTGCAAACTGTTTGTAATTAAAGAGTCTTTCACAGTTTAGTGATAAGTGTATATTTTTACAAGATACATCTTAAACTGAGCACTTTACAGGAGATTGTTAGGGAGGGAGTTTGTTTCAAACTCCTGAGCCTAGGAGAATACATTTATTCTTAAAGAGCCTTGAGTCTAGGAGAATACATTTCTTAAAGTAGCTAACAGGAAGCACAAGGGTTTTTTAATAATTTCCCACAGTTAAAGCACAAAATTCTGTTAACCCTTTACAAAGCCAGACAAGACGTTCAGGGGAGCAACAGCAATGGAGACAAGAGTTTGTGTTGTAGGCAGCTGAGTTAGCTAAAATATTATAAGCAGTCAGACAGGGTCAGGCTCTCAAAGGAGAGCCTTACAACTCTGGGAGGGAAGGATGCTCCCGCCGTGGGCCAGACCTAAAGACCAAAAATCAAATAAATGTCAACTTGCCTAAAGATTGGCATCCAAAATTAATCATCAACCTGAAGGAGACCAAGAATCATTAATCTGACTACTACCTAATAAAGTCCTGTTCTACATTCATGCCCGCTTGCTACATGACTTGCTTCCCTATTTGTTCCTGAACTTAATCAATTTTACCTGAGCAATGGTGTTTGTAATCTCATTGGTGGACCATAGTTTTGTCCCACCTTATGCCCACCTAAGCAATTTCCCATGTCTTTACTACCTTAGACCTGCCTCACCACATGGTTTTACTCTATAAAAGTCCTGGAATGGACAACTTCCTGGGGAACAACCCACTCTGGCCCCCCTCCTGTCCCTCTCTGAGACAGGAGCTTTCTTTCTCTCAACAAATATATTCTGCTCATAACCTCTGTTCCTAAAATTCATTCTTCTGTTTTAGAGAACACAAACTCGCACAGGTCAGGTCCAGAGATCATTTTTCCCTATGTCATTTGGAGGTTCCCTGTATTGTTTGGAGTTCACTCACCCGAGATCAGTTTTTCTTCCTGTATCATTTGAACCCTCTGGCCTTGTTCAGTTGGATAAGGAAGGTGCCTTGGTAGGAAAAAGGGATCCTTTTCTACCACAGAAGTGCTTCCCCATGAATTTCATTCCACAAAACTCAGTGATTGTAACTGAACCATAGGCAGCAATCTCAGCCTTTTCAATTCAGAGAAGTTTTATGACATCACAGATCAGAACTTTCACCTCTCAGGGAGCAGAGCTGTTTTCTTTATAGCTCTTGAAATTAACACTAAAAAGAGCCAGATTTTTTTAGGGTGACTTCATGGAGGGTTTTCAACATATGAACCTGTTACTGAAGTTCAAGTCCCTGACTATTCAGGACAAGTTGTACATTTTCATGAAGTTGTACCATTTATTTATTTGTTTGTTTATTTTGTCCAGGGTCTCACTCCACAGCTTGTACTCCTAGTGATCCTCCTGTTTTCAGCCTTCCCAGCACTGGGATTACAGGCATGTACCACCACACTGGCGCAGGGTTCCCAGGGGCAGGGCAGACACAGCATGGGGTACTGGGGATCGCACCCTGATCCCTGAACTTGCCTAAGCAGGTGTTTAGTCCACTGAGCTATCTTGCTGGCCCTAAGCTATACCTTTTAAAACCTTAAAAGAACTGAAACATGATGTTGCTTTTTATGCCTATACTGCTCCCTTTAACTTGTGTGTAGTAGAAATCCTAGGACAACAGACCATGGCCCCAAATGATTGGAAAGGAATAGCTAAAGCATATTTAAGTGTAGAAAATTATTTGTTGTGGAAAGGAAATTTCTTTGAGCATTGTAAGCACTAGGCAGCTTGTAATGTTGTTTACCACTTAGCCATTACAAAAGATATGCTAATCAGGGAAGGTGCCTTTCCTATCACAGTCAACTGACCTTTGAAATGCAAGTATATGAGCAAATTAAAACAGCTGCCACTAGGGCCTGCCTGGAGAGAACTTTCTTCAAAGGGTGAGGCACCCCTTAATTTGACTTCCACTCATCAGGGCCTGAGATGAACCTTTTCAAGATTTTGCAGCATGCTTATTGCAAGCTAGTGAGAGGATTATAAGGAACATACAAACTACCAAATTAATAATTCAACAATTGGTTTTTGAAAATGTAAATAAATGGTGTAAAAAGGCTACAAGAGCCCACAAAAAGCAGACTATGCTGTCTGAGATGATTTGGACTGGGGCAGATGTTGGCCTCTCGCATACACCTATATACAGGGGCTGCCTTGGCAGCAGCTACCACTCGGGCTATTCATCCATAGTCTAGAGGAGAAAAAAAAAAAAAAAAAAAACAAGGCTATTTGTTTTCACTGTGGGGATGAGGGACATTTTGCCTGAAACTGCTCTGTAGCATCTGTAAGGACAGCGCAGCCATCAGCCATTCATTTAATAAAATCTGATGTCTGTACTGGGCATCATTGGGCATCTGAGTATAGATCTAAAATGGATGTGGAAGGCCAGCCCATTTGGGGACACTTCCACTGGGGCCTGCCTCATCCCATCAAACAATGAGGGTGCCTTCCCCACTTTCCTCCAGCCCTACCCTCCAATACCAAACACATCTGTGACCTCTGCTGAGCTACAGCAGACAGCAGAGGCTTGGGTCTCATTCCCTCCTCCAGATTCCTAAGATTGGGCCCCAAATTATTCCTACTGGAGCCTATGGCTCTGTGTATCAGGGTACAGTGGGTCTCCTGCTAGGCCACAGCCGTCTTATTTCAAAAGGTTTCCAGGTTTTGCCTGGTGTCATCAATGCTGATATTACAGGGAAAATAAAAGTTATCATTCAATCTATCCAAATCACTGCTCAAATCACTCCAGAATTTCATATTGCTCAATTGGTCATTTTTCTCTTGGAAAAATTTGAAAATTTTATAAATAAGGGAAATGGATCCAAGGGTTTTGAAACTGTGGACCCCTACTGGGTTCAACAGATCAAACGAAATAGTCCCAAGATAAAATTAACTATTTAGGGAAATCTATTTAAAAGCTATTAGACATGGGTACAGATACTTCAGTTAATGCCCAACACCATCGCTCTAAAGCATGGGCCTGGATGTGTTCACTACCGACTTATAGGGGATGGGTAGTATTTCTCACCCTAGCAAAAGTACTAAGTTACTAACTTGGAGGGATGCATAAAGTCGTTCTAGACATTTCTCTCCTTATGTGCTCTCCCATATGCCAGTCAATCTATGACGTCATGATATTTTACAGGATGGGGGACGTTTTTGGTCAGCCCTAACTCCTTGGTCACTCATCAAATGGTACAACAAGGTTTCTCTCCCACTCAAGGGCTTGGTAAAAACAGTCAAGGGAGAAAACAACCTCTTACAGTTATTCCTACAAAGGACTGTTTGGGCATAGGCTACTCATCCTCACATTTTTAGGAGGGGCCTTGATCTCTTATCTGAGGCCATGAATGGCATCCAAGATAATTTGGATGTCTGATGACCTTGTTTGGGCTGATCAGTGGCCCCTTATTCAGGAGAAGATAGCAGCTCATACATTGGCTAATAAACAGATGATGGTGGGGTACCTAGAATACTCCAAAAGCCCTTAGAATACCCTAATTTTTGTAATAAAAATAAATCAGGAAAGTTGAGATTGCTGCAGGACTTGCAGGCAGTCAGTGGCATCATAGACCTATGGGAGCACTACAAGAGGGATGGCCCAGTCCTGTAGCTATTCCTTCACATTTTTCTCTTATAGTGATTGATTTACAAGACTGTTTCTTTTCTATCCCTCTCCACCCTGAAGATAAAAAAAAAAAAAAAAATTTCTTTTCATTACCCCCCACTAATCGTCAGGCCTCTGTGCACTGCTTCCAGTGATGCTGTCTGCCACAGGGAATGGCAAACAGTCCAAGCCTGTGCCAAGAGCTTGTGGCTGCAGGCATTCTGTCAGTGCCGCAAGCCCATCCCTCTGCATACATTATCCATTCCATAGATAAGTTCTTCTAGCACATAGATCCCCATCCACCTTAGATCAAATGTTTATCCAATTAGATGATGTCCTCCTCGATGCAGGTCTAGAGGTAGCACCCCAAAAAGTGCAAACTATGGCACCTTTTTCATATTTGGGACCCCGTATTCAACAGAAACATATTGTGTCTCAAAGGTTTCAGATCCAGGTTCAACATCTTACAACCTTAAGTGATTTTCATACTCTGCTTGGTAACATTAATTGGCTCTGCCCAGCTCTTTTTAAAATTTTTTTTTCAATTTGATGCAGGGTGTTGCTACGCAGTTCAGACTCATAGTGATTCTCCTGTCTCAGCCCCCCCCCAGTGCTGGGATTACAGGTGTGCACCATGATGCTATTTCTGTGGCCAGCACACCACACCCGGTGTTCAGGGCTTGTACGCCATGTGGTACCAGGGATCAAACCAGGGTCCTTGTGCTTCCCTTGAGCTATCTCCCCATCCCCCTGCCCAGCTCTTAAGCTAACTGTTCATGATTTAAATCCTCTCTTTGACATTCTCATGGAGACTTGTCCCCCACTTCTCCAAGGACACTCACACCAGAAGCTAAAACTGCCTTAATCTGGCTCTTTCTAATGCTCAGATCTCTAGAGTTGAGCCATCTCTGCCAAATTTTAAATTATCTTCTCAATTCAATATATGTCGACTAGAGTCCTATGGCATTCTCAGAGTCCTTTACAATGGCTACATATGCCACTTACTTCATTACTCCCTTTCATGATGCTGTGGCAGAACTGACCACACATGGACAAACACATGCAATTCAGGTCTTTGGTCATGAGATACAAACTATCACTGTCCTCTTTTCTTTGGTTCAGCAAAGATGGTAATGACAATTTTCATCCTTGTAGCAACCTGCACTGCCTAACTTCCCTGGTGTTACTGATTGGAGCTATTCCTCAGATAAATTAATTCAATTTGCTTTCCTTACCCCCTTTGTCTTCTCTTTGAAGATAAGTTTGGTCCCTGTAGCAGGGCACATCTCTATCATCATAGACGGGTCATCTTCTGGTATAGGAAGTTATGTAACAGCCTCCTTTTCCAGAATACAGCATACAAGTTTCTATGCTGCACAAAAGATTGAATTGTAAGCAGTCATATGGGCCTTGCAAGATCATTCATCCACTGCATTTAACCTCTTTTCAGACAGTGCTTATGTATGTGGTATAATGTGCCACACTGAAACTGCCACTACACACACTGGTCAAAATCTTTTTTATTTAATCCACACTCTCCAATACAATAATGTCATGTTCTCTGCTTTATTGGTGGGTGCTGTGACTGTCACTCCCTCAGATACCATTCAACAGCCTTCTATATCTCCTGTTACCTTCCATCAAAGTGCTTCTGCCTTGCATAACAATTCCATTTGACCTGAGAACAGGCCCAAGAAATTGTTAAACAATGTTCCTCAGGTACAGCACATCTTCCCTCACGTCCTACAGGGATCAGTCCTCAGGCCTTACACCCACCATCGTTGGCAAATTTGGTTCTTTACACTGGGTCCATGTTTCAGTGGGCATTTTCTTAAGATTCATTTTTGTTTCTTCCTACACTGGTGAAGCAGATAAACATGGCATTGCTCACTGTTTGGATGCCTTAGACACTTAATGGTGACAATGGCCCAGAATATACAAGTGCTGCTTTCCAAAAGTTTTTAAAAACTTTTCACATTTCCTTTATCATGGGGATTTCTTATAACTCTCAAAGTCAAGGAATTGTTGAATGTGCTCACCGTATGATTAAAATTCAATTACAAAAACAAAAGGGAGAATCTTTCCCTACAAAATTCACACCTGGCAACATATACTATTGATTTTTTAAATTCTACAAAAGGTGGAAATACAGCATGAGAAAGACAATTCTGTCATGTAAAAGTAAGAGGGGCCCTTTGGAGAAATCTCCATGCTGGACAATGGAAGGGACCAATCCACTACTTACCTGGGGCAGAAGGTATGCTTATGGTTTTCTAGAGAATTCTAGATGACCTATTTGGGTACCAAAGCATACTGTCTAGATGTACCATGAACCCGGATATGGAGAAGTAATGAACAGCCATGAGGCTATATCTGACCTGGGGCCTATTGAAGGAATTGACAAAATGGAAATCTAAGGTCTAAATAGGTGATAGGACATATAGAGATAACTGAGCTGAATTTTACTAGTACTAAAAGAAAACAAAATACAAAAATGGAAAATATACATATTAATTATAGATAAAAGATTTTATTCCTTCTAAATTTTTCTGATAAGAGATCTCTGCTTATTGAAAAAAATAACAAAATCTGACTAGTCTATAACTATAAATTTCTAATAGTTATAATAGAACTATTTTAATATTAATTTTATTGAGAAAGAAATAGCATTGAGACAGTTTCAAAACAGGTTAGTAGGATAGTTACAATAATTAATATATTGCATATTGTTGTCTTCATAGCATTCATAGTACAAGATACAGGTATGATATCTTGTCTAAACAATACTCTTTCTTCTCATTGAACTAAGAGAAAGTAGCTGTATATCTATCCTAGCTATTTTGTATATACAGATTCAATTTAGTCAAGAATATATTTGACTGCACTCCGATTTTGTAAAGATGTTTGTTTTGTGTGTCATTCTGTGAACATAATTTACTATTGTTAATCTCATGCTGTATTAAATGTATTTATGATTCCAGCTGTACAGGTCTTCCAAACTGTAAAACAACGATTGCTTATTGTGATAAGGCTTTTACAAAAAAGTTAACAAAAAGCTTATGATATATATCTCATTAAAGGATGACAAATTACACAAAAGTTTCTTTTTTGTTGTTTTATTTTAGGGAAGGGTCTACAGGGTATTCAGGGTCTCACTACTAGATTAGACTCACAATGATCTGCCTGTTTACAGCCTCCCAGGAGCTGGGATTACAGGTGTGCACTACCACACCCAATCTCAATTGCCATGTCAGCATGCCCCAGGGGTGGGGCCAGGATGGCAGGCCCAGGGATTGAACCCCTGGCCCCTGCACCTGCTTGCAGGCACTTTAATTCGCTGAGGTATTTGGCCAGTCCAAAAATTTCTTATGTTAGATAGAAATGATTGGCTAAAAGGATTATTAAAAAAAGAAAAAAGAAAAAGAAAAGGATTATGTGGGAGACAATATAATCCGGAAGCCTTCCTTTAGATTCCTTTTATGGACACTTCCTGTTAATTGCTGCATTATGGCTTCCTGCCTTTGTTCTTTTAGTTAGACTTCCTGTGACAAGCTCCTTTGGTTGATCACATGAATGTTATTAGCCTATAATATTACCCTAATGTATCTACCTCACTGATGACGTTGACTTCCC
>PVKA01048979.1:0-13490 GCA_004027165.1 Ctenomys sociabilis
AACAAGCATGCACCACCATACCCAGACTTGGTCTCTGGCTCAGTACACTCTAGGGATAGCATGTGGGACCAGGATTGAACCATGGGCCTTGTCATTGACAAAGCAGGCACTTAGTCTGCTGAGCTATTTTATAGGCCTTGCAATCCTGCTTTAAAGTAGAATGTTATTATGGTTTTCATCTCCCTTCCCATGGTGACTAGCATTGCTTAGTAATTTTGCATGTGCTTATTGGCCATTTATATTTCTTCTGTAGAGATAGATAAATAATTTACTAAGTTTTAATTGGGTTATCTACTTTATTATTTCATTCTAAGAGATTGTTATTATCAAATATTGTCTTTGAATGTATTTTTCTACATTTATTAGTGACCCTAAGCATTTGGTGAAATCATGAATGAGTTCTCTCAGACTATATAGTGAGCTGTTATTCAGGTTATCCCTTTTTTATCATTATCTAGATTAAATTACCTGGTACATGTGATGACAAATTTTGTCAGATTAATTGTACAAGGGACCCAGGTGTTTGTTCAAACATTATTTTTACCTTTTTATTTTAGGGAAGGGTCTAAGGGTGTTCAGAGTCTCACTACTAGATCAGACTCATAGTGATCCACCTGTTTACAGCCTCCCAAGAGCTGGGATTACAGGTGTGCACCACTACACCTAGTCACAATTGCTGTCTCAGTGCACCACGGGGGTAGGGCCGGCACAGCAGGCCTGGCCTGGCCCCTGCACTTGTTTGCAAGCACTTTAATCTTCTGAGCTATTTGGCCAGCCCTTCAAACATTATTCTTGTCATGTCTTTGAAGGTCTAGATTAGATTAGCATCTGAATCAGTAGACTGAGTAATGCAGATTATCCTTCTGAATGTGTGCGGATCTCATTCAGTTACTAAAATACTGTACCTGCAAGTAATGAAAAGCTGGAGTAACACAAACTCTTCTTCCATTTTCTTGTCCATGGACTTGAACTTATAATACTAGTAGCCTTGCATCTTCATCTTACTGATTGTAGATATTAGGACACCTCAGAATTCTTAATCACATAGATTATCTTTCTTTCTTTCTTTCTTTCTTTCTTTCTTTCTTTCTTTCTTTCTTTCTTTCATCTGTCCATCATCTATCACTTATTATCCTCTATTTTTCTGTTTCTATAGAGAAGTGTGACTAATAAGAATTTTGTTACCCAAAATAACAAATTCTACTTTGATAGCAATGAAAATTATAAAGACGACATTTCTAAATTAGTTTTGGAATTTATGACATTGGATCTGTAATCTGACTGGATTAAAGATACTAATGATTATTCCCAATAGTGTTATAAACACTTATATCTTATGGCATGATATAGCACTAGAGTTTCATAACAATCATTATTGGATACTATGCACCAATCTTTTATTAGGAGTTAAGTGGCTGTACATGCGCTATCTTTGAAAAATTTTTTATAAACATAAAAGTTCAATGAGATTGTTGGTTGTTCCTAACATCAATGGACAAATTTGAGCAAAGAATATGTGAAGGAATTCAAATTTCTAAATCAAGTACTGCATAAATGATCTGCTAATCTGTTCTCTAAAGGGATTTGTCTCCCATATATGCAGGGCTGAGGTTGCTGTAACTCTAGTCTAAAATCTTACCTTTAAACTAGATAAAATATAGTGCAAGTTGAACTACTAGGTTCAGCGTATAACTACTCTTAATGCAAGGACATTGATTGAAACAACATAGCATTTTGAAGGCTGAGAGTAGGCATTTGATGGAGTCCCTGATAAAATTAAGGATAGTGAATCCTTAAATTAAGATGCACATTCTTTGTTGCTATAAGTTCTCCTGACCCAATAGAAGCAATGGGATAGCTTCTTCATCACCACATCATGGGATTTACCCTTCATTCCTGGGGGAACTAATGACTTCCTTTATTGCAATGCAAGGCAATTAAGATTTTTCCCAGGATTTATCACATCCCACTTTTCCTTCCACCTAGATCTATAACTAGAGTCTAATGACAAACTACTAAAGGAGAGGGATAAATTGTGAAACATGAAGTGTGCTATACAGCAAAGTAAGTACTTTAATTTCTTGAACATTTGTGGGAATGGATACTGAGGTTATGAGAAAATGTAGGAGTATACAGATGAATCAGAAGGAAATTATTAAATAAGTTCACTAAGCCAAGATTCTGTATTTTTTTTAACATAGAGGGAGCTCTAATAATTTGAGGAGCTCTAAGAATAAGTTTGAAATATTGGATCTGCCTTAATTAAAGATAAAGAAAAAGATTTAAAGAATCAGTGTGGGGAACATGTTAGAATAAATTTGTTATTCAAGATTTATCCCTGGGTAGCAAACTCATGGCACTCATGCCGGGCAAGCACAGGGTCGTAAGTTTGATTTCCAGCACAAAAACAAACACCCAAACAAACATCAATGTAGCAGGGGCCAGAAGACATATATTTCACCTCTATTCGGAGAAATAAATGATTACCCATGGCATCAGTGACTTCTCTTACTAGCAACTATGGTCAACTAATGGAGACATGCAAATAGAGTGAAAGTAATGATCCCATGTTTGGTAGTGCCAAATGGCAAGAGTTAACTGCCAAAATCAAGGTGAATCTGGTTAATATACTTGACAGCAGAGTACAGGTAACAAGGAAAATAATCTGATTTATTCAGCTGGTTTTTGTTCCAATGGATTATGATGCTTTTAAGAAGCAAAATGGACAGAGATTCTAATAAAATACTGTGTAATCTGTATAAAAATCATGAAAACAGAGCATGTCACTCAGTCAGTGCCAGACTTAAGTTAGTGCATGTACCAAGAACATTTTCAATAAAGGAGAGGTGAGGTTCTCTTGGTGAAAAAAACCTGTTACATTATGAAGAATGTGTACTACAATCTTTTCTTTTTGTCTTCATCAAAGGAGCTCTTGTCTTTTTATACTGGAATTGAAAAAAAATAAATATATAGATCTTCAAGAGTACTGTCTTTAAATTTCTATTGATTCTAGAAGAACCAAAATGTCACAGTGGAAGGCTGGCTAAATAGCTCAGATTAAAACTCCTAAAAGCAGGTGCAGGAGCTAGAGGTTTGATCCCCCAGGGTGCCCTGAGATGGCAATTGAGACTGGGCATGGTGGTGTGCACCTATAATCCCAGATCTTGGTAGGCTGTAAACAGGCAGATCACTGTGAGTGTGATCTAGTAGAGACCCTGAATGCCCTGTAGACCTTTCCATAAAATAATGAAACAAATATCACAGTGGCATGCTGGATTCATGGTATGGGCTATGAAATCACTTGGTTAATGGAGTTTTAGCTCTTTTCTCTCTTTATGGTTCTCTGGGTAAATTCTGTTTTTTTTTTTTTTTTTTTTTTGCCAGCTCCAGAGTTTATGATTGGTACAAACACAACTCTGACACAATCTTTATATTTGTTCCCTAACCTGCAGAATAAGGTGGGATATAGAAAAGATATTAGAAATGACTTCGAATTCAAACTTGCTAATTAAAAGCATACCTACATCAGTAGAGGGATTGGAGATATTAATGCTATCTTCATATATTTGATGTACAACTGTAGTTATTGCTATCATGTCCCATTCAGCTCTCCCACTTGGCCCGTGCAAGCAACAGCTAGATATTAGAAAGTGCCTAGATTACCATAAACTAAGTCTAGAGATAATACCAATTGCAGCTGCTACACTACACAGTAAATGCTTAAGAGAATTAGTATGTCCTCTGATACCTGTTATGCAGCTATTAATGTAAAATATGATTTTATGCTGTTCATATAAGAGCAGTTATGGTCCCTCTGTCCAGGATAGCAATACATCCAAATTCATACCACAGTACCACATTAATTCTCTAGTTCTGCTATAATTAATTTATAAGATATAACACTATTCCATTGCATTGACGTCTTATTCTTACTTGACTTAGTGAGCCAGAAGAAGTAAATAGTTTAGACTTATTGGTCCAATATTTTCGTGTCAGAGAGTAGCAAATAAATCCCCTCAAAATTCAAGATCATTGTATCTCAATGAAATTCCTAGGAGCTCAGGGTTATTTGGGACACTGTACTATGTTTATAATGTGAAGATGCAGTGATACTTCTGGTACTTCATAAAATAAAAAGGAAAGACCACATCCAGTGGACTTATTTGTATTTTGGTAGCAAACTGTATTTTCTTGTTCTACTCTAGTTACTTTAATAAGTGACACAAGTAACTGGGAATCTTGAAGTGGGCCCAAAAGAACAAATTTTACAACAGGTTCAGAAAACTGCTATCTTTTTTTTACAGTCGATCCACATAATCTATCCATTGCAGTGATAATTGCAGTGTCAATGGCAGGAAGGGCTACCCTTGGAATTCTGTTGCTCTTAATGTGTTATCTGCTGTTACTATTACCATTGGTATTACTATTTTGAACAATACTAAACCATTCTCTACAGATAACTACTTCACTATGAACTCTACTCTGAAAAATAACTCTTGCTCTACTATGTAAGGAAAGGCTTAAACTGGAAATGGGTCACATACATAGGGCTAATGAACAGTGCCTAAATCGAGTTGCTTTAGTTCTGAGTAGCTCCTTGCCTGAGATAATTCCAGTCACTAGTCATTAGAAATCCCTATGCCTCATGATACTAACTTTGTCAAATGCATAAATAAATGTGCATGGTTGATTAGTTCTTTTCCTCCTGTCAGGAGAGAGAAGGCTCCACCTGACCTTGTTTTTCATCTCTTGTGTTTATTTCATCTTCTCACTGATTTCCACAGGAACAAGTTTGCAGCACTGTTATTGGACCTTGGTAGAGTGTGAATGCTTAGTTATGAGCTGCAAAACTATTGTGTTGGGTCATTTGCTTGTTACGAACTTTATGCTATTGAATTCATCAACCATAGAATTGGGCATGGAGGGGAACATTGACTGAGCAACGGAAGTGTGAAAAATAAGGTTTGAACACAACTAAGTTTCATACAGAGGTGGATCAATTGCTCGTGTTCTCCACTCTCATTAAAATACCCTTTCCTTCCCAGTCTGTACCTAAGGCTTTATGTGGAGTTAGGTTAAGATTAACTGATGTAGATAAAAATGATTAGTGCCTGTACTATGGATCAACATTTATATGTGGCACTCTATGAAAATAGACATTAATTATGGATTATTTCAAGGATATTTCTGAAGTAGAGTGGTAAAGGAAAATCAACTCAATAAGTACAATGTGGGTGTCTCATTTTCCTTAAAGGAATAGATGATCAGGGGCCGGGGATATAGCTCAGTGGTATAAGCATCTGCCTAGCAAGTGCAGCATTGTTATTGGATCTTAGTAGAGTTTAATCCCTGGTAGCAACAACAACAACAACAACAAAAAGAATAAGTGATCAAATATGTGGTTATTTACTTCTCATATGCTAGCACAATGTTTTCACTATGTGGTTGGGATGTTGAAGGAACAGGATTGGGAAAATTAAGGACAAGTTCTTGCTTTTGCTAATATGTTTCATGTGGTCCTGTATAAGTCCTGCATGGTTCTCATCTGGTTTGAATATCAATTTTAGCATTGTTTCCTTTCAACCTATGAGATACACTATTTATATTTTTATAGTGATAGCACTGAATCTGTATAAATCTTGAGAGTGTGATCATTTTGGTAATTTTGGTTTAGGAAAAAAATTTGGTATATTTTATTTGATTTGGAAATACAGTCCAGTCATATTTAAGTCACTGTTTTGGTATCTAATACTACTTTTGTCACTGACTGAACATGTTAATGAATACACCTTATACTCTTCTTTATCATTTCTAATAAAATCGATTCTGATTTGGCTAAAAGGTTAAGTAGCAGGAGACAGTTTCACTGATGTTACTCAACTAAAAAGACTTTATATCTTCTTTATTTAGTACTCACTGGGTAGCAGAACATTGTATTTAGTTCTGCATTGCTTCTTCTGTGCTTGAAGTGTGGCCTTGTCTATTAAAGGGAGTGAGGAGGGGGTAGAATTTGGCAGAGAATGAGCAAGCTTTCATCTGGTGAATTAAGATGAAATGAAGCTCAATTTTATCTTAATAGATCTCCCAAAATAAAAAATGACATTTCTAACAGTAAGTTTATTTTATTTAACAAGGTACAAAAATCAATATTACATCTAAGTTTGAAAATTAGACAAAATGAGAGATTTGAGTTTTTTCCTCAGTGTTAATGTGATCAAGACTTCCCTCTACTGTTGCATTTCCTTTGTATAGATGATATGTAATTTATACCTTAGTGTGTTTTACTTTGATTACCCTAAAACATGAGATGATAGGAGTGTACTGTAACAATTTGAGTATGTTTATTTGCAAAAGTACATGCTGCATTGGTTCCACATCTATTGCACGTTTAGAGTGAGCAATAAAAATTAAAACAATACTTAATGTGTTTGACAGATGTTAATTGTGAAACTAAATGAAAATTATATTAGCATTATATTATCTATTTTAATTGTGGTAATATTTTAAAACTAATTCAGAAAAGGTTTAGTTTGAATATCATATGCTGCAATGTTAGCAATTAAAAGAGATAGTATTTGTATTTTGTATAGAATTCATAGGTTTTCACTTTCTAGTGACTTTTGATTTTCAGTTTCATGTAATTATAAATGTACAGTGAGATTCTGTATATATTTTCTTGCTTTCACTACTGCTCACATTTTCTATACTTACAACACAAGTTTCTACCAACAGTATGTGAGGCATTTGTACAGATTTAAAAATTAAAAGTTGTATGTGCATTCCTGATCCTTCTTCTAATGTCTCAGTAACTGTTTAAGATATTAAATGGTAAATTAATGACATGCCGGTCTCAAAATTTCCCTGGGCCTTACCTTATCTTCTTTTTAAAAAGTCATTACTTCCTCCTCTTGGTGGAAGTCTTTGTTGATATATTCATAATTATCCTGTTGATGTTATTAGTTGGTCCATGCATACTTAACTGTTTCTTTGGTTTTGTCTCTTCCACAGGAAAAGCTATATGTCTACCCAAGATAAAAATGCCTGATGTCTGTTGAGGGCCTTTGGATCGACCCTCTGCAGAGTATTTTTGACTACCCCTCAACAACTATGACCCTTTCCAGCCTGAAGAAGCCAGCATAGTAATTTTCCTTTCTTCCTTCATAGTTTCTCAG
Organism: Ctenomys sociabilis; assembly: GCA_004027165.1. Classification (NCBI taxonomy): domain Eukaryota; kingdom Metazoa; phylum Chordata; class Mammalia; order Rodentia; family Ctenomyidae; genus Ctenomys; species Ctenomys sociabilis. The sequence continues at coordinate 7,173 of PVKA01048979.1, forward strand.
GTAGCTTCTTCAAAATGGTTAATGCTATAGGCAGTTAAATTAGATAGAAATGTTATAGTCAGTCAGACAAGGATAGGCCTTCAGGGGTAGCCAAGATAGAAGACAAGACACCTTGAAACTATGGGAGAGCCAGGCACCTCCACTGTGAACCAGAGCTGAAGACAAATGCAGATTAAACAAATGTAGCCACATATCCAGGTGCACCTCTAGGGATAGACATCAGGTGTTAATATGCCAAAGAGATATCAATGATCCTGAAAAGGTGAGAAAGAGATATTGAAGAGATAGCTCAGTCATCTAAGCAGCTGCTTGGCATGCTCTAGGATCCAGGTTCAATACCTAGTACCACATGCTCTGCCAACCCCAGAACCCCAGGCATGCTATACCGGCTACCAAAACCAGGTAGGCAGCACATGCCTGTAGTCCCATTGCTGAGGAGGCTGAGACAGCAGAAGTACTATGAGCCTAAGCTGCATAGCGAGACCTGAACCAAATAAATAAGTAAAAGAATAAAAACAAAAAGCCAGGAAGAGTCACTAAGCCAAACCCTTACGGGAAATGCCCAGTTCCGGGTTCCTGCCTGCTTGCTGTGTGTCTCACTTCCCCATTTGGTGCTGATTTAATCAATTTTTCCTGGTCAGTTATGCTTGTAATCTTGTTGGTTGGACATAGTTTGTCCCACTTTATGCCCATCTGGCAAGGTCCCCTGTTTTCCATCTTAGATACACTCAGTTTATGGATTTGCTCTATAAAAATCTCCAGAAAAGATGGATTCTTTGGCAACCCAATTGGGTCCTGTTCCATTCTTCTCTCAGAAAGAAGCTTGCTATCCGGCAATAAATATATTCTGTTCTTAAAAAAAAGGAAGTTCATATTGGTGAAATCCACAGATTTGTTCATGTTTCTCAAGAATAAATTTATTGGCTACTCTGAGTATATATGCATACCGTTTTAAAATTTTGATTTTATTAGTTTTATTGTTATATTAAACAATGAGTAATTAACAGGAAAAAACCAAAACAGTAAGTATTTAATTTTTAATATTTATTATTCCTGAAATGTGAAAAATTTCAAAATCAACAGTTTTAGGTATACAAAGTCCAGTATTGGGCTGCTGAAGCAAGGAGAAGAATACAAGTCTAAAAAAATAACACTAACTAAATTCCTATGTGAGCAACCATGAAAATAATAAAACTGTCTAAAAAATAATCTTTGCTTCAGTTATCACACAGTAGGTCTCCACATAGCACTACAGCACATTCCACACACACATATCACTCACAGTAACAACACATGTGTTTTGCTTTCCTGGCTTTTTGTAGCACATACTTGACACCTGTCTGATCTTGCTGGTTTGTCAGACAGTTACTATATTATATGACCTGTAGTTAACAGGAACATAAAATATCAACAAAATAAAGTATGAAATTCTTAATATGAATTGTGTATTTAGAATAAATGTTGACATTTTCATGTCAGCTGTATACTTGCTTACAAAACCTAAAATGCCACATCAGAAATAAATTCCTAAATGAATTACAGTGAAAATATATTTCAAAACTGAGAAGTGTATAGTGCAATCTTTGGCTTTCTGAATGATGTAATCGGTTTCTGATATAGAAGAAAAATGGCTACCACGGATTACTGCTGCCAACATGGCACCAGGTCGACATATTGACAGGGAAACTTAATAAAATTGAGACCTAATATTGAAACTTTCTGTGACAAAAAAAAAGGTGGAGTAAATGTTGTTGATGAGTTAGGTAGCAACTACAGTCTCATTCAAAACATGATGCAGGGCTGGCAAGATAGCTCAGCGGTCTAATGCGCCTCTCAGGGACCGTGGTTCGATCCCTAGCACCACATGCCGTGCCAGCCCCTCCCCCCAGGGCGGGCTGAGCTGACCTCCCTCCTTCAAAAAAAGAATCCGTGATGTGTAGCGAGACACTGTAATAAATAAATTAATTAATTTAAAAAAACATGATGCACTGGGCGGTGATTGCATTTAATTTGATTCTATAGATAAGTGGCAAAAGATAGTTTGATAATTTATAAAGAAAATAAGTGGAAAATATAGAAATTTTTGTTAGAAGTTTCAGACTGAATTTTATAAGATATGTTTTACAGCAAAAGAAAAACAAAATGCTTCCACCCGTGGAGCCCTGAAAAACAAATGTGAAATGCGCTAACAAGCTGACAGGTGAAGAGACAGGCAGAACAAGGACCTCCAGTGACAATCAAAGGAACGCAAAGAGATAGGGAAACCAAACGATGTCCACTGTACCCTACAGGACAGGACAGGAAAGCAAAACACACATGCTATTAATGTAAGTGATACTCATGTCTGGGACATGGTGATTTTCATACATGGACACGGCTGAAGCAAAGATTCCTTCTATGGTAGGCTTTCATTTGTACACATATTGTAGTTCACGTGGGTCTTTATTTCTAATGCTATCTTTTAGGCTTTGTAAGTCAGTAAACAGCTGATGTGAAAAATGAAGATCTCTAGTCTAAGCAGTCATTACATATTAAACATTTAATTTTTTGATCTCTCATTTTCCTATGTTGTACAATACAGTACAAAGTGCCTGACAAAACAGGAAGACAAGACAGGTGTAAAGAATGGCCTGCCACAGAGGAAAGGCGAGCCAAGGTCATGTGATAGCAGTGTAAGTCAGATGCATGCATTAGTTTTGAAATTTTATCACACAGGAAACTTACAAGTATCACTGTATTGAGTAGCGGATTTCCCCATCACCAAAGTCTTTATTATTTTATCCAAATATATCCTTTTCCACTTATACTAACTTTATAACTAGTTCAACCTGGAACTTTAACAAAATTTTATAATCATGGTCATTTCAATAATTGTATAATAATGAAATCATAACATATTGAAAAGTTTTCCATTCAATGTAACTTAGTCTCAATACTCTGTTCATTTCATTCCTATTGGATCCAGGATTATAGCTCAGTGGCATTGTGCCTGCTTAGCAAGAATGAGGACCCAAATTCAATTATCAAAAGAAACTAATATACATATTGGTTTTATTATATTAAACAATGAGTACTAACCAAGAAAAATATCAAAACATTAAGCAATTAATTTTTAACATTCATTGTTTCTAAAACCCTAAAATTTTAAACATCACATATATATTTACATATATATCTATTTATCTACATACATACATACATATACATATATATACACATATATATATATAATTTTAAAAAATCAGGCCTCTAAAACTCAAAGACCTAATCCAAAATATCTGCATCTGAGGTGAATTTACACTTCACAAATGAAGAAATAAAAATTGCAAATAAATACAACTGTAAACATTCAATATTATTGGTCATTCAAGATGTGCAAATTAAACCAATGGAAAAATATCTTACAGTGGCTGGGGACATGGATCAGGGGAATAAGCACTTCCCTGGCAAGTGCAAGGATCTGAAATCAATCCCCGGCTCAGAAAGAAAGAAAGAAAGAAAGAAAGAAAGAAAGAAAGAAAGAAAGAAAGAAAGAAAGAAAGAAAGAAAGAAAGAAAGAATTATCATCTTATGCCAGCAAGAATGGCTACCATCAAGAGTCAGCCAATTATAAACGCTGGAGAGGATGTGGAGAAAATGGAACCTTTCTCCACTGTTGCTGTAGGTACAGGCTAATACAGTCATTATGGAAGTCAATTTTGAGATTTCTCAAAAAGCTAGGATTTTAGGTCACATTCAAGCCAGCTCTTCCCCTCCTAGGTATTTTTCCAAAAGAACTGAAATCATCATACCACAGCAATATATGTGCACTCATGTTTATTTTATTTATTTATATACTTTTTGTATTTTAGGGAAGGGTCTACAGGGTGTTCAGGGTCTCACTACTCAATGGGACTCATAGTGATCTGCCTGTTACAGCCTCCCAAAAGCTGGGATTACAGGCGCATGCCACCACACCCAGTCAATCCCATCTCAGCATGCCCCGAGGGTGGGGCAGGCACAGAAGGCCTTGGGATTGAACCCTCAGTCCCTGAGCCTGGTAGCAGATGCTTTAATCTGCTGAGCTATTTGTTCAGCCCTTGTGCACTCATGATTATAGCAGCACAATTTGTCATAGCTAAATCCTGGAAACAATCCAAATGTCCATCAATTAAGGAATGGATAAAAAAAATACAACATTTATACACAATGGAGTATTATTCAGCTATAAAAAAGATATATTTGACACATTGGTATATAAATGGATGCAACTAGAAACTATATTATTAAATGAAATAAATCAAATCCATACATGCAAACCTTGTATTATCTCGCTAGTGTGAGAACTGAGAGAATAATTAAAAACTGACAGGTACAATAGATATTGTGAAAGGGAAAGAAATTGTTCAATGGATAGAAAAATTGGGATGAGTAAAAAGACAAGGGAAAAATGGCAAAAGGATATATTTAGGTGTATATGCAGAATACTTCTGATAATTGTACTGCTGATTTCTGCTTGTCTTTTGAAAGGATTAATGCTTCAATGTTTTTTATTTTCATTTTCATTATTATTATTATGCTCTTTTGACTTTCTTAGAAGATTTTTGTTATGTTGTTGTTATTTTGTTTTTAAACCAGTCTTGCACACTTATATCTGATGACTGAACAATGAATTTAAAGATAACTTCATACAATGTAGCAACCATTGTTGAAGTACTTACTTTGTTTAGTCAAATTTTGCAACAATTTTATTTATTTTTTTGTAACGATTTCAAAGCTGTTATTTTTTCTACCACTAATCTGTATCTTTGAAAAAAACCTAAAAAAATTTTTTCAAAAATTTTCTGTTACTTAATGAGAATTTTTTTCTATTTTTATTTTATTTTATTTTATTGAGAAACAAATAGCAATAAGATGGTTTCAAAGCTGAGTAATAGGATGGTTCAGTAGTTTCAACAGATGGTTGTACATTGTTACCTTCTTAGTGGTTATCCATAGTGCAAGAAGCAGACAAGATATCCTGTCCAAACACTATTAGAACAAATCTTTCTTCTCATTGATTTAAATGAAAGTAAGTGTATATCTATCCTAACTATACTGTATATACAGATACAGAATGGTCCTTCCTCTGTATCCCCTTTTTTTGTAGTCCTATTCCATTAGCATCTAAGTACTATAGGTGTGTGAATTCAGCTAAACAATGCAACACAGTCCACCAGTTCACAATAGTAGTGGGTTATCCGCAGAAGTTGTTGACTTGAGTCTTTTACAGCTTAGGATATTAATATGGCTTTACTTTATATACCTCGTTTTTATGCTTTTCTGCTGGATGGTGAAGACCAACATAAAGCAAGACCTACATAACAAGACCTTTGTAACTGATAAGGTCAGTCAAGTCCCCTCAGGATTTATCCTGTAAGGCTACTGCAGTTTGCAGGCCTTTTGTCAGTGTCAACCATGAGGATGAGTCATGGCCATTGCTTGATCAATTTGTTCTCTGTGAAAGCCTGAAAGAATGTTTTCTCTCCATGTGACTCTCCTTAGGCACACTATACATCATTGATCACATTGCTCTGTGGCCCCTTAATCTCCTTGATCCGAAAACTTGGGACAACTGAGTTGCATGATGTTATAGTGCAAGTTCTCCTATGTCCTGAGTCTTCACTGACCTTGAAACTCTAGGGTCAAAATGTTGCTTGACCTTGCAGCCCTTCTATTTCTCTAATTTTTGGTCTGCAAACTTAGGTTTTATCCCTCCAGAAGAATAGCTTATTATTACCCTACAATATATGCAGTGGGGTGTAACTTCATTATCTGTCTGAATATCAAACATCTTAGGAATAATACCGAACAGGTATTTTCCATCAAGTATTGATATGTTAAACTTTAAGTCCCTACAGAATATGGAGATAAAAATTTAAAAAATGAAAAATATTTAAAGAATATGAATAAACATTTTTGCACAGAAATTTAGAAATTTAACCATATACAGCATTGTAGCAGGACAGTCCTGTGGCATTTTTTTCCTTCTGTCTTTTTTTTTTTTTTTCATTTATTAACATTTTTAAAAAAGAGCAAACTAACTTTTGCTTGAGAGACAGTATGGTAATAATTGGTGTGTCAGCACAAGAAGTACATATTTAGAGACCAGAATAACAGGCAATCCAAGTGTGACCCTTCTATTGCTCATTATTATCTTCAATGCAGTTGCTTGGTTCACAGGTGTCAGCATGTGTAGTCAATCAGGGTGAGAATCCTACCAATTAACTGCTAGTTTCAAAAACCTGCCAATGTTTCTCAAGATCATTGCCTTACCCATCTTGTGTGTATAAGCGTATG
>PVKA01048980.1:0-13501 GCA_004027165.1 Ctenomys sociabilis
AAATGTCAAAACAGGGTCAGAAAATACAATTACCCCAATGAACTAGAAACACCTTTACTCTATTTTCTTTTTTTTCTTTTTTTTTTAATTTTTATTTTACTGAAGTACAAATATCAATGAGACAGTTTTAAGATACCTTAACAAGATGGATTTGATAAATTAATACACTGAAAACTGTTTTCATAATGTTTTGGTATCATACAAGGTGCATACATGATATTATAGTTACAGACATTATTATAGCAGATGTCTCTTATCAGTAAATTAAGAGTGTCGCTGTTTGTGTACCTTATTTTTTATACCTGAATTACATCAAAGATTCAATAATTAATACTCTCTACCTTGTTATTTTCCTAGTGGTTGTCCATAGTACTAGAAGCCGACATAATATCCTGTCCAACCACCATTAGTGCAAATCTTGCCTCTCATAGAATTATGTAGAAGCATAGCGTTATCTATCCCAACTGTACTGTCCATACACACACCTCATGATTCTTCCTTTCTATACCCCTTCCTTTGTCTACACTTGTCAAAGATGGACACTTCATTGTCATTCAACTAATTTAGGTGCCTGAACTTGATGACAAAATCCAACACAGTCCAGCATTCCACAACAATAGTGAGTTATCTGAAGAAGTTGTCGACCATAGCTATTGATAGCTCAACTTATTATTATGGCCCTGTGGTGTATACATAATTTTTATACTTTTCTGCTGGATGGTTAAGACCTAGATAGAGCAAGACCTATATACCAACACATGTACTTTTTGTTTCTTATGAGGTCAGTGAAGTCCCCTCAGAGTTTATCTTGTAGTCCTGTACCTTATTCTGTAGATTCTTTGTCTGTGTCATCCATGTGGATGAGTCACGGCCAATGTTTGACCAGTTTGCTCTCTGTGAGAGCCTGAGAGAACGTTTTCTCTCCATGTGACTCTCCCCATGCACACTATAGAACTTCAATCTCTTTCTTCTGTGGCTCCATAATCTCCTTGTTCAGAAAATTTGGAGCTCATCTGAGTTTCATGCTGTTGCAGTACAGGTTCTCCTATGTCCTGAGTCTTCACTGACCTTGAAAGGCTAGGGCCAAAATGTTGGCTGGCCTTGTGGCTCTTCTATTTCTCCAATTTTGATCTGTGAACTTAGGTTAACCATTCAGAAGAAAAGCTGATTACTACCCTGCGGCATATGCCATTCACTTTGCCCTATCTGACTCAATTGTTTTTAGTTGTTGTTGTACATTTCCATTTGTATTTCTTCTTTTCGCTTCTTATACTAGGAAGACTATACGATATTTACACATGTGTGCCTGTTTTATTTCACTTATGAGTTTATGTTCAAGTGGCATCCACTTCAATATAAATGCTTCAAGCTTATCATTCTTTTTTTTTGTTTGTTTTGTTTTAAGCTTATCATTCTTAATAGCTGAGTAATACTCCATTATATAGAAATACCACATCTTTTTCAGCCATTCCTCATGTGATGGACATCTTGGTTGTTTCCAAGATTTTGCTGTCACAAATTGTGCGCTATAAACATAGGTACTCTTTACTCTGTTTTCAAAAGAAGAAAACACAGGCTAGAGAAAGTTAATTAAAAATTATGGAAAGAACTTCAGAATGTTTGAAGTCATTCATGATTTAAAAGGGTTTTCTAAGATCCAAGTCTCTCTGCCCCCAGGAAGTGTCATGCATGGCTTCAGGAATGACCAGACTAAAAGGGAAAAAGACAGGCATGAGGAGAGAGTCTCTGATGGCACTGGATGCATTGCCACCTAGATCCCTGGACACAGGCTCTGACTGTGCTTGGCCCACATGGGTACCTGCATCTCCATAGAAACCTGTTTCCCTGTGGAAACAGCCACACCCTCTGCAGAGGAGGAAGAGAGGGCCCCTGGGTGTGGACCACAGGTGGGCCCAAGTGAAGAGCCTCTGCTGACTCCCCCTCCTGCCACAGAATGACAGTCCAAGCCCCAAATTCCCAGGGCTGTGGCCAGGGTTATAAATTCCTTAGAAGGAGAGCCACACAGTGGGCATGTGGAGCGTAAGAAAAGTTTTGGTGAAGGGCAGTTATCACAGGGTGGAGAGAAGACACTCACCGTGTCTGGGCAGTGGACAAGAGTTTCAGGAGGAAGGAACAGTGGCAGATAAAGCCTGGCATCCCATGGACTGTGGGCCATCCTGTGGGCACCCCCGCATGTGCCATCCCGATTTGCTCCCTCACAGCACACGGCTGTTGATACTTTTCTTCATTCCTTCATTTCTCAAGTCCAGTGAAGTTTCACATGCTACTGAATTTTCCTTACAAATCAAATCCTATAATTATTTTCAGGTTGGAATAAATTGCATCCAGAATTACAGCAATTGAACCAATAAGAACTATACACACCCTCTGCCACAGTTCTTGTCTTAATTCAGTGGATTTTCCCCAGAATGCCAAAAGTGTATGAATCCCAGAGTTGTCTGCATTGAGAACTACCCCCTTTCACAACCCTTGGGAAACATCTAAGCTGAAGCCAAGGAATGTGAAACCCAAGACAGCCTTGGTCCCCCCTCCAACGGCCACTCATTACCTGTGGCACAGGCTCAAGTCAACCAGACCATTTGTCTGACGAGGCGTGTGTGAGCCATGAGACACAGGGACAGCCCAAAGTCAGGAGCTCATGAATTGTGCTGAAGATTTTATAAACTCACAGCCACAGCCCCCATTTATGGTGCAATTTGCCATTCATCATGCATTTTTACAACGCCCTCATGGAGACACCAAAAATAATACAACAACCCTTTTTCACGTAGACCTTTCAATTAGCAAGTCCTCCACGTGTTTTAAATTGCATCATCTTCAAAACACTGTAAATAAGATGAAGCATTTGATGTGACTACTTCCTTTTTTTCTAAGAGGAAAATGAAGACATAGAGGAGTTAAGGAATAGGCTCTGCATCTCTCAGGACACAGAGAATGCTAGGCACTGAATTCCAAGCCCCGAACCCTGTAAATTTTCTTCTGGCTTGCACTACCCCACTTAAATTCACTCCCACCATCAGTTCCCCACCAGGACACTAATTTCTAGTCAGAACTGCTGATGTTGAGAGGGACACACCAGAGAGTATCAAAGAGAAATTCCTGCTCTTGTACTATATGGGAGAGACTGACTCTGCCAGGGGCCCCTGGAGAGCCCAAGAGAACTCCTCACCCAGGCTGGCTTCTCTCCATTGCTGTGTGTCCAATGTCCTGCTATGCTCGGCCGCCCCTGGGAAACAGATGGAGATGAGATCTGTTGCCTCTAGTCCTACCACACAACTGTCCACGGCCCTTGTATCTGTTCAGCCAGCAATGGATTTCTCCCATTCCTACAGTGGTCACCATGCTTGAGTCCTTTCTGTGTTCTGTGTCCCAGGTCCCACCCATGATCAGGCTATAGCATTTCTAGTTCCAAAGGAAGTCTCAAAACAGCCACCTCCACCAGAACCACCTTCCTCACTGGCCAGAGCCCCTCTGCAGCCTCCTAACAGGTATCTTTGTGTCCACACTACTGATGACTCTCCCAAGAGAACAAGGGCGATCTCCCCAGTGGTTCTCCTGGCCTAATGAAGTCTGCACTCCTCATTGCTCAAGACCCTCTCTCCCGTGCCCACACCTGCTCCTCCTCACTCCACCACACTGGGCTTGCATTTCTCGAAGCATGAGGCACACATCAGCAACCTCAGCCATGAGCCAAAGTTCAAATGCAGATTCTCCCACCTCACCCAGATCTGTGGATTCAGAGCCTCTGTCTCCAGGGTCCAGGACACAGTATCTAACAAAAGTCACTTTGCTAGTGGAAGCTGACAAGTGAAAGCCACTAATCTGACCACATTTTTTTTCCCAATGTAGTGCTGGGGATTGAACTCAGTTCCTTGGCACTGAGATGTATCCCTGGCCCTTTTTCTCATTTTTAATTTTGAGAAGGGTTCTCCCTAAGTCCCTAAGCTAACTGAGCTCAAACCTGTGCCTCTTCCTCTGCATCCCAGAAAGCTGAAATCATAGGTGGGCCCCGTCATGCCCGGTTTGCCTACCTGCACTTATTCTGACCCTATTCCTGCCACAGGGGCTTTGGCCCCTCTACTCAAAGCCCTCTTCCTGCCCATTTCAGCTACATCTGACTCTTTGTAATAAGCCACATTTGTATCTTCATATCTGCCTGCATTGATGCATATTTTCCACCTTCTTTTACTTAATGGGTGGACAAGGAGCTTCCATTCTCAAAAACTGCCTGTGCATGTGTTCTGAGCACATGCTTGGACACCTGATGGAGGGCTCCCTACTTTCAGCTGAGCACCAAAAGCCCCCAGAAGTGATGGTTTAGGCTTAGGTCCCAAAGCCAAGACTTTAGAAGAGCTAGCACCTAACATCCCATTCCCATGTGCTTTCTGCTGTCCCTTTGAAAAGGCCCCGAGGAAGGCACCTCTCCTTCATCCAGTCCTGAAGCAGTGTCCCAAGCAAAACACTCCACAGTCTCCCTCAGCAGTGCTCTTAGCCCAGAGCTTGACAGCCACAGGTGACAGACACCTCCAGATGACCGGCCACCTGCTCGACCACTTCCAGCCCTCTGCCCTGGGTGGCTGACCTTGATGGCCCTGGTGTTCCCATCCAGTAAGGACCAGAGTTTGGAGCTAAAGGGTGCCCTTCAGTCTTTGCAGATACAGAAAGGAAGTGAGAGGGACATCTTATGAAACGGTCTTGGCTAATCGCTTGGACTTGTTCTCGATTTTCGGATGACCCAGGAGCATGGCACCAAAAGTTTCAAACATTTTTTCTGCTTTGATTGTGTTGTGATATTTAACATTGGCTAGCTTTTCCATTTTTAACATTCCTCTTGATCCTGCAATTTTTCAACTACAATTTTCCTTTTTTAACTTTAAAAGCACTGACCCTTTGCAGAAAAATTGTCTAAATGAAGGTCCTTCTGAGAAAGAATTACTTAAGAGGCAACAACTATGCCTTGGGAACTCGCTTGCACCCAGCATGACAAATGTCTTGGCATAGGCTAATTCCCGGCTGTGTAGACATTTCCTCGGGCGTTTGAAGCTCACACCCGCATTCTGCACTAATGGATTGAAATCGGAGACTTCAATAGCCACAAATCATTTCTTCCCACACTCTAGGATTGCAAATTCAGAACAGCTGCACTCTGCCTGCTGGTGCATTTCGGACTACATGCATTACCTTTCTTTTTTTCTAGGACAAAGTCGCTGAATGTCTTTCTTTTCTGCCATTGAATCAGAGTCAACAAATAATAATAATTAGTGGGGCCAACTGGGACTGAAATTTAAAATGACATTTCTCTCTCATTGTAACTCATTACATCTTACAAAAGCAAAACCATGTATTCAAAGCCTGATGCGCTGGTTTTGTGTCTTCTATTTCCTGGTTTGTTTCAGAGACTCTGCAAAGCATATGTAGGGAAATGATTTCTAGGAAATTAAGTTTGCATGTTATTATGGAATCTGACCAAGAAAAGAAGAGAGAAGACACAAATCGTCCCTGTCAGGACCACACTTGGAGGCCTGAGGTTCTCTGTGACTGGGGCGTGAATCCTGGGGGGACGTCCAGCTACAGGGATTCCTCTTCACAGCCCACACGTAAGTTGGAAAGGCGTCTCCTTCCCACCACATCACAGGCCCCAGTCATGCCCCTGGCCCACACCTGCACCTACATCCCCAGATCAAACTGAAATGATTCCAGTATCCCACAGCATCAGTGCCTACAAAGGCAGTACTCCCTGACCTGTGCCCGGGTTAGGTGATGTGGAAGCTCCAAGCTATGCCATGTCCAGACTCTGAATGGTTTTGTTCACAGAACCTCAGGGTTGCCACCTCTTGTAAGCATGCTACCAAACCCCAGATTTCCCTGGGGCCTCTCAATCTATATCACCAGTCTGTGCATAGACATTAACCCTGTCTTGTCTCGGCTTCAGGTTTCTCCCCCACTGGACCCTCGAGCGCCCTGGACTATCTCAGTCTCCTCTGTGCATAAGATAACGCCTATCATGTGGCATCGATTAGCGCTTCCACCCATGCCAGGGGTCACCCAGACACCTGATGGTCTCCCTCCCTCAGCACAGTGCCTGGCTTTGCTCTGTGCTCCTGTGGTTCCCATTTCCTTCTATCAGCTCTTGGAGTTCCTTCTGTCTCCCCCTAGATAGGCAGACTCACATCGAGGTCTCAGCACAGAGCTTGTCTCACTACATCTCTATTATGGCCCAGGGACTTTTGTATCATGAGAGTGTAAATTAGGAGGAGGCTTTGCACCTGGGGGAACCTGTGCTCGTTGGCCAGCACAGGTTGGCTCCTTGGGCATTGCTGGTGTGCAGCAGTGCATCTTAAGTCGCAATGGGGAACTAATGGAACACAAAACAGGGATGAGGAGAGAGAGGAGCCTGTGTCATCCTGACAGCTAATTCTGTGAAGGTTAAGAAGCCCTTGTTTCCCATGGAAGTCCTGAGACCCAAGAAAAATCTTTGAGACTAAAATCCTTGCCATAAAGCACAGCAAATATGTGCTATAGACAGAAACACATTCCAAATTGGATGTGGTTTTCCAGGATGAGTAATAACGGTGGAACAAGGTCAAAGGCTCTACCGCAAAGTGTCAGAAGTGTTTGATGAACTGAATGTTCCGGCCACTCCACGGGAAAGAGGGGAAGAACCGTCTGTGTTAGTGCTTGGCTACCACAAAAGAGCAGCGTGTTTCCTAGAGATGCTCACATCTGAAGGTAAGTGTCTATCTGACAGTGTGAAGGACTTGTGTTGACTATTTTAGCATGGAGTGCTGCTAAAACTATAGAACTAGGGATGAAGGATAAAAGGAAAAATAATTCAAATACAAACTGCTGAACATGCCAGTGAAAATTATAGTCACGAAATAGAGTGCTTTATGCCAAGTTGTGCATAACTGAGGTTAAAAATATATTCAGCATCCATAAAGACGACAGACTAGAAAATTCCAAGTCTTTCTTCCTCTGCAAAACCATCTGTTGACTTCAGGAAAACTGTCTGAATCAGCTTCCACTGAACGCTGGAGTCTAGTCAAAGGTGACAGCACCCAGGAGGGAAGACTCAAGAGGAAGAGCAATCAGCCAACACTGCCCCCCAACTCAACAGCCTGCATTCCTGGTGCAGCTGGTGGTGCCAGAGGGGTCCAGATGGACCCCATCGGTGTCAGCCTGGCAGGTGGCTCCCTGAGACACCAGCACAGGAGCTTTCCTGGAGGTCTCATGACTCAGAAAATTCACTGGGCTGGGACAGCTTCCTGATGGCATCTGCCTAAAACATTGTCAGGTAAAAATATTGGTGACTGCAGTTAGGGCAAGAAATACAAGTCAAGACAAGCAGCGGACAGACCAAAAATGCCTGAGCAGAATGAGATGCGGAGTGAGACACACATGGAGAACTGAGGGGTTTGAAATGCTTCTCAGCATGCTGGCTAGCAGGAAAGGCCATTCTCACGCCCAGGGCTAGAGGCCTGGTGAGAAAAGTCCGAGGAAACCTATGATTTCCCTTTCACATCTGACTGACCCTTGGGGTCTATGCTATCAGAAGGTGAGACCAGGGCAGAGCTGTGAATGGCCCAGCTAGACCCTGAAAGCATGTGCCCACACGCACCCCCACCATGTCTGGGGAATATACACAGTTAGCATGCACCAGAGCTGCAGAGTACTGGCTGCTGACACCAGGTGGAACACAGGCCTCAGTGACCACAACAGAAAGCACAGGCTCCACAAAAAAAGACTTCTAAAATCACATGACAAACAGCTAAGGACAAGCAAACTTGGGGAGGGAGAAGAACCTTATTTCTCTTTCTTTCTTTCTTTCTTTCGTTCAATATATTTGGTGAGGGTCTTACTACACAGCTCAGACACATAGTGATTCTCCTGTCTCAGCCTCCCCAGCACTGGGATTACAGGTGTATGCCACCACACTTGGGCTCTGTCCCCAGCTCAGCATGCCTGTGGGTGAGGTTGGCATGGCATGTGGTGCCTGGGATTAAACTCGGTCCCTGTGCTGGCCTAAGCAGGCACTAGCCTGCTGAGTTATCTCATCAGCCCTAAGAATCTGATTTCAAGTAATGTCACATTGTAATGGTCTTAAGTGTCTGGTTTTCAGCCCAGACATGCCAAGAAGACAAAAGGAATTCCCAGTTCACTCAAACTAGGAGATAAAGGGGAAAGAAAAAAGACAGAGTGATGCAGGGAAGTGAAACTCCCGACCTGACCTGGATGAGTTCATGGTCTCTAAAACCAAAGAATGAATTTTAGGAACAAACAGAGGTTGAGGGTAAAAATTTATTCAAAAGAAAAGCTTCTGTCGGAGAGGGACAGAAGGAGGACCTGAGTGGGTTGCCTGGAGAAGCTGTCTCTTCCAGGGGCTTTTATAGTGAAAAGCTATATGGGGCTAAGGTGGAGAGAATGGGAACTCACTTAGGTGGATGTGAGGTGGGACAAACTATGGTCAACCAATGGGATTACAAGCACCATTGCTCAGGACCAAATGGGGAAGCGAGTCAAGGAGTAAGCGGGCGTGAATACGGGACAGGGTCTCTTCCCTTGGGGGTTGGGCTAGTGACTCACTTGGGTCTTTCCAGGTGATCACTACCTATCTAGAATATCAATCCCAATCCTACTCTTTTAGCATTTGTTTGGCCTTGAGGTCTTCACAGTAGGAGCCTCCATCCCTCCAATGACTGTCTTTGTCTTCTGTGTTATCTCCTTTGAGGGTCTGGCCCTGTCTAACTGCCTATAATATTTCTATCTAATTTGGCTACCTGTAACAAGAGGACATGGAAGAAGAAGAAGGAAAAGGAAGAAGAGGAAAGTAGGAGTGAAGAATGAATTGGTAGAAATGGATCTGGAGGAAACCTAAATGTATTAGACAAAGACAAAATCAGTTGTATTAAATATGCTAAGACTGTTCTGAATCTAACCCTTTCTCGGGAGTTTTATCTGGGGAAAATCATGTATTCCACACACCATTTTTGGTTTATAATCACCATAGAGGATGACAGAGAGATAGATCCATGGACCCTCTTCTCTATAGGCTTGAAATGTCTTTAGGAAAATGTTAAAAAATAAAGGACAAAAAAATTAGAAGAATTTAATCAAGGGACCAGGGAGATGGCTCAGTAGAATAAGCATTTCCCTGGCAAGCGCAAGAGCCTGAGTTCAATCCCTGATTCCGATTCCGCAAAAAAAAAAAAAAAAAGAATTTACAAAATCAGAACAATGTCACACCAAGTATAAAATGTCAGTGGAGATAAAAGAATTACGAAAAAGGAACTGAGCGCAAATTCTGGAGATGAAATATCTGATCTAGAACTTTAAGGATCCTTAGAGATATTTAGTAGAAGAGCTGAGCAAAGAGGAAAAATGATCTGTGAATTAGGAGACAGAACAGTTGAGATTGTCAATTTTGAAAAGCAGAAAGAGAAGAAAATGAAAAATAATTAGCAGAGCTTGCAAAGCCACTGGACACCACAATGCATGCCAAAAATATTTCAGTGATAAAGAGACCAATTTTTTAAAAAGGTTCAGTTGGAAAAAGTGGAACTACTCTGTTCATTGTGAGGAACATTCCCCTTGTCGCCTGGCTGGTCAGGGCCCCTCAGCACCTGGTCCTTTCCTGACAGTCTCGTCTTGGGGGAATCATATATTCTAGACAGTGCTTTGAGATTAGAACCCATCCATATGCTTTTCTGCAAATATAAGCCAGTGGTCCTCTATTTACCAAATCCATCAGTTTGAGGCTGTATGAAGGAAACTGTATAAAAATACAAATAAATGAATTAGTAAATCACAACTACAGTAACCTCCCCCTCCTGAATTGAACAATAAAATATGAATTATCAATTCTAAAAAGAAATAGTCCTAATAAATGACCAAGTTTATCAGATATGAAATCGCTTAGGAGTGGTCAAGGTAGCACTATGGATTCCCATCAAGAATACAAGCCCCTGGCTCTGTGCTGGGACCTTATTTCCACAGATTGCCATGGCAGATATGAGGGAGGTGCCCAGTTGGCGGAGGGCCCCTCAAGCTGGCCCTTCTTTCCCCTTCAGCCTGCCCGGTATTAGGATTCACGCTATAGAGAGTCACACACAGATCTGACTTTTTCCTTCCTGAAGCACCAAAGGGTCTGAAACCATTACATTCAATGCCAGCAAATCTGTATGTGTAAAACTGAGCCCATAAAATCTAAGAGATTAAATGGTTCACCTCCAAAGAGCTTGAACTAGTCCTCTAGCAAATGGGCTGGAACTAGTTGGGAGGAATAGGTCAAATACAAAGATCATGAGCTAATCCCTTCCAACTGAGCTGGAACTAACTGTGCATAGAGTTCCTCGGAGGACTCAACCATCACAGCCTCTTTCACGAGCAGCCCTCTTGATTCCTTCCTCTGAGCCATCCTGCCTGCAAAGGTTGTTATTGGCCTCCTGCTCCAATGTCTCTTCAGACTCAGCTAATTATCCTTTCAAATCTCCACCTCATTTCTGTTGTTAGAGTAGCAACATAAATCTATGTTTTGGAACTATGCAGAAGTGGTGGGCCAGAGAACACTCCCTGGAGTCCTGGCATGAAGCAGATCTCAAGGCCTTTCTCCTGGGTACCCATTGCTCACTCCCCATTCTCACATAAGGCCTGGAAGCATCACATGGGTAAAAGTCTTCCTGTCTCCCTTCAGCTCTGAGCAAAGGGCACTGCACTCTCTTGACTGCCTTGCACTTCTGCATCACTTGGGGCAAACTGAAGCTACCCTAAGTCACCGGCCTTCCCACTGGCACATTCACCAATGCATGCAGTAGCTCCTTGCTTTAGTCCTGACTCAAGACTCCCAATCATTACCAAACGTTGGCCCCCTTCTGCAGTGGGAAGCTCGTCTCACTGGTGAGACACAAACTTTCTTTTTTTTTTTTTAAAGGAGGAAGAATTTATTTCATTTCACTGTCTGTAGATGTTTCAGTCTATAGTTGTTTGGTTCAATGGGAGGTCAGCATAACAAAAGGGTATCACAGAGGAGAAGGAGTTTATGGTGTGGCAGGCAGAAGGCAGCAAAGCAACATACAGCAGCAAGCTTGCCTGCTGTCTTTATATATTCCAGCCAGGTTACAACTTATTACTCAGGATAGGGCTTTCCATTATCCACAACCTTAATCCCAGTATCACCCTTAATCCACATCATATACCCTAAACCCTAACCCTTCAAAACGTCATACCTATGACCACATGAGGCTTTGGAAGACCATCTAGACCAAGCCATTACAAGGTGGATCCATCCAATCAACCTTATTACAAGAGTCTTTTTTTTCTTCTTCTTCTTTTTTACGGTACCATGGATTGAACTCAGGACCCTGTGCTTGCCAGGCAGGCGCCTAAGGAGTCTTTTTTGCTTGGCCTCCTTCAGACTGGCACCAGCCAAGGCTCGAGTATATCTTTCTTTGTAGCTGTCTGCAGCCCTTCTGCTGCCTCTTTGGCTCTCCATATGCTGCTGGTCTCCAGAACTCTTCAGTCAGTGTCTAGCGTGACCGGCCCATACTCACCAAGATGAGCAGAACCCCAATGTGATCGCTTTTTTGGGACCTGTGCTGCTCCTTAAGTACACAGTTTTGTGCACTTCATGGCCTTCCTTGAAAACTTCCAGTGATAACAGGCAAAGTCCCCTGGATTTGGCCTAAATTTTAACCCTGGTGAGGTCAGGGCAGATATCTCTTGGAATGAATCTGGGTCACCTGCTGGTGTTTTGGCCACAGTCCTCCGGCACCTAAGACGCCATGCCTGGAAAAGTGCTGGGGCTGATGGTGGGAAACAGTCATGCCAGGACGCTGGGAAGATCCTGTGACTCTGTCCCAAACGCCTGAGGACCAAACCAGCACGAGGGTAAAGGTGGCGTGACAGCTAACACTCGGGTCGCTCCCTGCGGAGCTTCATCTATGGAAATGAAAAATACAGCCAACGAGAATAAAGAAAAATATGAAAAAATAAGAAGGTATATGGCATACAACTATTCTGCTACCCGCACGTAAAAGAAATGGGTAAATTTTCCTCAGCTCCCTCCGCATCACTCAGAGCCTTGAGACGCAGCAGCCTCGCACTGCGCCAGCGGACGAGCAGACACAAACTTTCTTGACAACTCTTTTACCTTTCAGTACCATCTTTCTTTAATTCCAGCTACTGCTGGGGATTTTCGTAAACTGAACAAGCAATCTCCACAATAGTCTTTGCTGACTCCCTGAATCCAAGTATTTCCACTTCCGTGGGGTACACCATGGTGAAGACAATTGTTTGCCCCACCTCCAAGGAGAACATGTGTGCCACGCTGCCCGGAGAAACCTTCCCAGCGCCCATCAGCCTGTCCTGGTACCACCGCTGCAACCCCTCTTCCAAGTGCCCAGGGGCCTCACACTCACACCCTCAACCTCAGCCTCTGTGAGGTTCACACGCACAGGCTGACCTGCTTGTCTCCATGTCCGCCCTCCAGTGGGTAACAGTCTTTCCCACAACAGCTGTCTGTTCAAATATGCACTCTTGCCTCTTACTTATATCATCTTTATAAAAGATGAACCAATGAAAAAATGTTATATAGACTGTATAAAGTTATATCTCTTACCAAATATATATATAATATCTGGCACAGGGGTCTCGCTGCTCAGCTCAGACCTTCAGTGATCTCTTCTCATCAGCCTCCTCAGTGCTGGGATTAGAGGTGTACGCCACCACACCCAGTTTCAGGGGCCCGCACAGTGCACCCAGGGGCAGGGCTGGCCTGACATGTGGTGCTGGGGATTGAACCCCAGCCGCTCAGCTTGCCTAAGCAGCCACTTACTCCACTGAGCTATCTTGCTGGCCCCATCTTTCAAAGTATCATAATCATATTTTAACTTTAAAAATAAAGTCATGTTGAATGCAGCCAAAGCAATAAATATAGGATATTTATTTGCATAAAAGGGGCCAGGAAGATAGCTCAGTGGTCTAAAGTGCCTTTTAGGCAAATTTAGGCAGGCACAGGGGACCAAGGTTTAATCCCTGGCACCACATGCTACACCAGGCCCACCCTTAGGATGGGCTTACCTGAACAACAACAACCAAAAAAAAGCATAAAAACTTACATTAGAAAAAAAATGAGTGCAGGCCCCACACCTGGGGCATAATGAGATAGCAATTGAGACTGGGTATGGTGACACACACCTGTAATCCCAGCTCTTGGTTTTTTTTTTTTATTTTTCAGAACTAGGGATTGAACTCAGACCCTTGCACTTGCCAGGGAAGCACTTATTCTACTGAGCCATCTCCCCAGCTCAATCCCAGCTCTTGAGAGGCTGTAAACAGGCAGATCACTACAAATCTGATCTAGTACTGATACCCTGAATAACCTGTAGACCCTTTCCTAAAATACACAAAAAAAGAAGAAGAAGAAGAAGAAGAAGAAGAAGAAGAAGAAGAAGAAGAAGAAGAAGAAGAAGAAGAAGAAGAAGAA
>PVKA01048981.1:0-13493 GCA_004027165.1 Ctenomys sociabilis
TCTATTGTAATTCTGCTTTACAGAAGGAATACATAACAAAGAAGGTTGGATGCAATAGATGTCAATTGTGTATATTTTATTTTAATGATTTGACTCATACTATACAATAAAGATATATTTTTTAATTGTATATAAAGCCAAAATTACTCAATATGCTGTGTTTTTATTTAAATTCTCTTATATTATATGCATTTGCATCCACTAGGTAAATAATTATTAAATTTTTATATAATTCAGCTATAAAAAAGATAAGTAAGCAACTACACTCTTAATTCACTGATAAGAGATATCTGCTAAAATAATATCCGTAAATATAATATCATGTATGCACCTTATACAATACCAAAACGTTATGAAAACAGTTTACAATGTATTAATTCATCGAATCTGTATGGTTGTCTTGAAACTGTCTGATTGACATTTGTATTTTAATAAAATAAAAATAAATGAAAAAAAATATGCACTTGTGCATATAGATCTTTTCTGCTTTAACTTGCCTTCTATTCTACAACTCTGTATCTGCTTGTGTGTTGTGCAAATGTTTCTTTATACGTATTTTTAAAACACTTTCTCAGAGATGTTCAACCAAGTTTACCTTTTCCTCACATATATAACAAGTGATCACTGTTTGATCTAAAGTGTCCTCTAGATTTCAATAGAAAAAAATCACAACTATAGGTATTTTCATTATTCCCCTCACATAATGATTCTAACTGAAAATTTTTGAAAGAAGATACACACATTCTTTCTTTTTTCTTTAATGTCATAAACACTAGCTTTTAAGTCTTTTCCATATAATCATCCTCTACAGATTATTCTGAGGAAAACTGACTTCTTATAGTAATTAGAATTACATGACAATGTGGTGCTCAGAGGCTCATAAATGACATGCATTTGTCTAAGTATGAACTAAATACAATAGAACAATGTATATTATGCCTACTAGGGAAGGACTATTATGAGTATTGTTCATCAGCTAAAGTTAAATTTTGAATATATGAACAGGGCTTGCAGAAACAATGAAAATGTGTCAAATAGTAGACTCCACATCCTCACTATATACCCTAATAATAATTACATGTGTATATTAAATATTGCTTCACTTTGCAGTATACAAAACATTTGTATCCTCACCATATCACTGAATACTTAAAAAGTTTGATAAAACATTTACTAAGTTTAGTTTTATGCTTAAATGATGAGAAGTACTTTATTCAATGTCATACAGCTAGAAGCTCAGGTGTCAACTCTCCAGGCCAAGTTGAGTTCTGTAAATCTACTGCTCCACCTTGTCCCTCAGCTACTTCTAGTTACTTTCAAAGCATTTTTAATTGAAATTTTAGGTTTTTAAAAAATATATTCAAATATATAGTACATAATACCTTTCTGTACTCCCATAGATGTGCAGCTATAACTAAACACTCAATTTAGAATTATTTTTTTCTGGTCTTAGAAACACATTCTCTGTTAGCAATCTTGCTTTGTGTAGATATAGCAAAATCTAATATATATTTTTTATCTCTGTTGATTTTTCTCTTCATTATATTTAACATAAATGCAGTCCTTCAGGATTTTTTCTGATTTCCTTCACTCTGTTTAATGTTTTCACATTTTATCCAAATTGTAGCATTTTTTTGTACTTCATTGCTTTTTATTGTTAAATAATTACCTATGATGCAGATATGTGAATTTTTCCCTAGAGAAACTGCAACTGTTGATTCGCAAATGTCAAATTTCGATATAACTTGAAGGAAACATAAATTAATGGCTCTTTCACTAACATAAATTTCTCCTTTTTTGAACATTAAATCACTGGTATCTTTGGGATGAACCTTGTTATGTATCCTTCAACAGGGCTTTGTGGTAGTGTCAGTGAAGGAATACAAAACGAATCATGTGGTGAAAGGCGGAGGATTAGTGTATTAACTAGTGACTTACGACTTCAATAATGCCTTGAGAGGGCTGGTCAAACAGCTCAGCGCATTTAATTGCCTGCAAGCAGGCTCAGAGGCCAGGGGTTTGATCCCTGGCCCTGCCCCCAGGGCACCCTGAGATGGTAATTCAGACTAGTTGGGGTGACCCGCGCCTGTAATTCCAGCCCTTGGGAGGCTGTAAGTAGGTGGAACACTATGAGTCCAGTCTAGTAATGAGAACCTGAATGCCCTGTAAATTCTTCTCTAAAATACAATCAATGAATCAATCAATAAATAAATATAAAATAATGCCTTTAGAATATTGTCATTTAATTAATTTCATCCTTGTTTTTCAGTCTCTACTCTGTTCTTAAAACTTAACTCTAATCTTGCTATAAATTATTTAATTTACTTTTTAAAAAGATCGTGCAATGCAATGTACAAAAATTAAAGTTTAAACAAGTAATGGATAGATAAATACAGGAAGTTTTTGGTATATATCTATTGTCAAATGGATGTTTTCATTATTATTTACATTTCAGCTCTTTAAAATAATGCTGATATATATTCAAAATTGCTCACATTCAGGTAAAAAAAGCAGTCTGTGCTCACTTTTTTGTAGATGCTTTCATCTTTAAGTGGAAATTAGAAGTTATTGGTAAAAACTTAGTTTAGATAATTCCGTTAAATATTGGAAAATATTTGGGATAGAATTTAAAGTAGGAAAATTAATTGAGTATTAGAATTTATAAGGAGTACTTTTAATCAAATACATATGAAACAAATGTCATTTATTAATTTTGTGTCCTTTGAGAAATAATTAACTTCTGATTCTAAACTACATTGCTATTTTATTTTTTGTCATTTATTTATAGATTTACTTGGTACTGGTTCTCACTATGTATCTCAGACTCTGATACTTATGTCTCAGCCTCCTACGCTCTGGGATTACCGGTGTGTGGCACATCTGGTTTATAGGCCAGCAAGGGGCATCCAGTCTTGGGGCAGGGTCATGGGGATGGCTCAGTAGAATAAGTGCTTCCCTGGCAAGTGCAAGGGTCTGAGTTCAATCCTTGGTTCTGGAAGAAAAAGAAAGAAAGAAAGAAAACAGGGTCCTGGGGCAGCCACCACATGTGGTACCAGGTATCATACCCAGGTCCTTAAGATTGCCACATAGGCACTTAGATAGCCAAGCTATTGCTACAGGTCCTAAATTTTAAAGAATGCAAAAAGTAAAAGAAAAGTAGAAGCATTAGAAGTAATACAAATTTTCAGTAAACAAAGTAACATGAATTCAACAGTGGTTGTTGTATTGCAAGATGTTATCAAATTGCTTGCATACAGGCCAGGGAGATGGCTCAATGGAATAAGTGCTTCCCTGGAAAGCACAAGGACATGAGTTTAATTCCTGGTTCTTCCAAAAAATACTTGTTTATGTCACTAGATATAAACCCACATAGATGGTTACAAACATCTCAAAAAATCCTATGTATGTTTAATCAAGTAAATATAAACCAAATGTTGTTTCATAACTTTGTGTTCCTTGGAAAACATTAGACTTTTTGACACTAAGCTACTACTTTTTTGAAAAGAACAAAAGATAAAATCACCTAAATCACAGACAGTATAGTAAAACACATACTGTGTAAAGAGTTATACAAACAAAAAAAAACTATAAGAAATTAAAATGAAGAAAAAAAGAAAAAAATAAGAATAAAACGAAAAGAACTTCAGCATTACCTGCTCCTCTCAAAAGGCTAACAGAAATCAGCAATAGTTATCTAAATGTATTCTTGAACATATGTATAAATATATTTCTTCTTCTTCTCTCTTTTGTTCTTTTCCTCAACCCAGTGTTTCCTTCCCATTGAACATTTTTTTCACTTTCACAGAACAGAATCTATTGTATTTTGCAGATCTTAGTCTTTCAAGTTCTCACGGTAGCAAGACAATCTGATGTTTGCACATGAAGGTTTGATTTATTTCACTTACCAATACAGACTTCAGTTACATCCACATACCTATTAAAGCCTCCAATTTATCTTTCTTTACAGTGTGTAAAACTAAATTTTTTAATCCAGTATTCAGTTGATTGGTATTTTTTCTAAGATTTAGTTGTGGCTAAATTGTGCTGCTCTAAAGATGGGTGCACATAAATTACTCTATGTGACAAGGCATATTCTACAGTTCAACATATAACCACATTTCAAATTAAGAACATAAGCAAATACTTTATTTCCTAGTAGGCCAAATTCACAGGCCCTGAGTGGATATAGATACTTAGTTTGAAGAGAATACTTGGTAAACAAGTGTAGTCTATCACAGTGCTTACCATAGAAATTTTGTTAACTATGGTGAGTAGGGTTATTACTATAGCCGAAGTAATTAAACTTAAGAATGGTACAACAATATTAACTAATGTATAACTACCAAGGATAATATTTAAATTTATGGGAGAAGATACAAAACCATTTATCAGTCCAGCCTTTTTTTCCCTAGCATTGTAGTAATAGAACAAATTTAAAAGGTATCTATCATGGATGTTAAAGGAAGCCTTCTTTTTGGGATATCTGGAAGATGCACATAAAGAAGTGCAGGTATTAAGAAATAGGAGTCAAACAAAGACAGAAATACAGGTAAGCAAGCTGGTGAAGAAGGCCACCGGATGAATTTCAGTTTTAGGGTTATTTAGGAAAATAAGCCCAACAGAGCTTACACTGCAGACCTGAAAAATCACTCCATTTTTGGACAAGATATAACTTATTAAATGTGTAAGTGAAGTTTGTACTCACTCACCAAACACACTGCAGTATTATTACTTGTCTTAAAGCCTTTATCACTAGGAGAGGGAGCTCAAAGAATAAGATATTCATAGGTCAAGACAATAGAGAAAGTGAAAACCAGAGATCCATTTAAAAGCAGGGACTGAGCTGAGACTATCAGGAAAGAAACAACAAGTGCATTGTCCTGTGATGGAAAAAAAAATCAAAATCTGCGAGACTTGTGGCTCTGTGAGTAAAATAATGAAAAGTACTTCAGTGTGATTGAGAGGAGAAAAAAAGACAGTGGTATAGTCCCATAGGAAGCATTCCTTTTAGCACCGGAGTGCTGTTCTCCTGGGATATCATATATGCTTCTCATTCTGTAGGGGACAAAGACACTAGTAGCTAAAGGCTCCTACCACTATACAAAAACTACTGGGATCAGGGAAAGTAGACACCAATGAATTTGCAGTCTGGACTGAGATTTTGTGTTGTGTATAAATGTTAGGACATAGAAAGTTGAAGAAAGTCAATAGAACTAAGAACAAAAAACACATGATCTTCTCAATTGATGCAGAAAAGGCTTATGACAAAGTTTAAAACTCATTCATGATAAAAGCCCAACAAAGAATTGGAATGGTAGGTCTATATCTCAATCTGATAAAAACCATCTGTGAGAAACCAACATCCAAAATTATACTGACTGGGAAAAAACTGAAGGTCTTCATTTTAAAGTCAGGAACAAGACAATGATATTGACTCTGCATTCGTATTCAAATAGTTCTGGTAACAGCCAAAGTGATCATAAAAGAGAGAGAAATAAAAGGAAGAAGGATTGGAAAAGAAGTAAAATTATCATTTGCAAATGACATGATATTCTACATAGAAGACCCAAAAATATCCACTAGGATTCTTGCATATTTAATCATGAAATTCAGTAACATAGCAGGATACAAGTGTACACAATGAATGCACTCAGAGAGAAATTAGGGAAACTACAAATTTCGCAATATCACAAAAAATGAAATACTTAGGAATCAGTGTAGCAAAGGAAGTAAAAGATTTATACAGTGCAAGTTATGGTACTCTGAAAAAAAGATTGAAGAGGATTTGAGAAATGGAAAGATATTACTTGTTCCTGAATAGGAAGAACCAACATTGTGGAAATTGTTATGCAGATTAAATTTAATTGGAAAGCAATACTAATTAAAATATCACGAGGATACCTCTCAGAGCTAGAGAAATCATTCCTCAAAATTATTTGGAACCACAAGAAAACCAGAATATCAAAAGCAATTCTGGGAAACAAAGGGCAGGAGATATCATAATCGCTGACCTGAAATTGTACTATAAAGCTACTGTGATAAAATCAGTATGGTACTGGCATAGAAACAAACCTGAGGATCAGTGCAACAAATTTGAAGATACAGAAACATTTGCAAACACACTGAGCCACCTTATCTTTGATAAAAGTACCAAATAAGCTCACTGGAAGAAAGACAAATAATTTAATAAATAGTGCTTGAAAAAAAAACAAAACTGGCCTTCCACATTCCAAAAGCTAAACATAGACTCATGCATATCACCATGCGCAAAGCCACAGTCAACATGGTTAAAAGATTTAAATATTAAAACAGAAACAATAAATCTTGTGAAGAAAAATTTAGGTAGAAATCCTAAACACATAAGGATAGGTAGAGAGTTCATAAAGAAAAACCCAACTGTGTGAGAAATATTACGAAGAACCAACAACTGGGTTTCATCTATTTGAAAGATTCTTTACTTCAAAGCAAATCTCTGAAAGAGGAAAAAGAAAATTCGGAAACTGAGATAAATATCATAGCCTACTGTCGCACTGACAAAGGCCTTCTATCCAGAAAATATAAAGAATTAAGAGTCCCTCAAAATTCAAAGACCTAATCCAAACATGGGCATCAGAGATGAATATACATTTTACAGACAAAGAAATTCGAATGGCAAATAAATATATGAAAAAATGTTCAACATTATTGGTATTTGAGAGATGCAAATTAAAACAACACTAAGGTTCCATTTCATTCCAGAAAGAATGGCTAATATCAAGAAGTTAGCAAATAACAAATTCTGGAGGGGCTGAGGAGAGTGAAGACTGATAGAAACACTATGGAAATCAGTGTGGAGATTACTTAAAATCTAGAATTGGACAACTACGCAAGCCAGTTATTTCCTTCCTTGATATTTTTCCAGAAGAACTGAAAACATCAGACTACAGAAATATATGTGCACCATTGTTTATAGCAGTGCAATTTGTCATAGCTGCATCCTGGAAACATCCCAGATTCCCATCAAATGAATAATACATAAAGAAGGTATGTTGTTTTTATACAGTGGAGTATTATTTAGGCATAAAACAAGATAAATTTGAATCTTTTGACAAAAAACGAATACAACTAGAGAACATACTCTTAAGTGAAATAAATTTCACCTACATATTTAAACATTGTATTTTCTCCAATAGATACTGCAAGGAGGAATTAACTTATTCAATAGGAAAGAGTTACGGAGTTGAGGAGGACAGCAGGAGAGGGAGTAGGGGAAAGACCCATATTTTTGCATGTAAGCAGAATGGTTTGTAAAGCTGTACTGTGCATTTCTGCTGGTCTACGGAAAGGAGCACATAACAATTTGTTTTGTCTCCTTTTTTGAATGTTTGTATTTTTTATTTTCTTAATTTCTTGTACATTTCTGCTTTTCTTACTTCTTCCAAATTTGCATGAATATATATTTAAAGTGAATAACAGTTTGTACTACAACAAATACTGTGAAATTTTATCACTTCTTTAAATGAAATACTGTATCAATTATAATTCTCTGTTTAATACTCTTTTGTAGCCTCTTTACAAAATAAAAGCATTTAAAAAAGTAAAACTATTGTGCTCTCAGAGAACATCACATAGGACACTCACCTGGAGATTTATAAAAGAAGAAATATAAGATACTCCAGGGATTACTGCAGAAGGAAATGAGAGAAGATGGAAAACACCTTTAAGAATTGGAAGACTGTACTTGGCTAGCTAGAGTGCCCCATCCCCAAAGCAACCCAATGGAAAATATCTGATTATACATCACAGGCAAAACAGCTCCACCTATGAACACCCACATGATCAGAATTCAAACCAGAGTACTGTGAACGAGAAGCAGGCTAAGCTGTCGATATGGATCCCAAGCATCTTCACCCAATGGCATAAATAGGTAATCAGTTAATAGAAGAAAAAACCAGCTCAAAACCAAACAAAGTATCCATGATCCTGGACTCAACCACAAAGCACTGGCGTTCACCACCCCAAAACAGTCAAAAATCAGTTTGTACATACATAAAAGTGAGGGGAAGGAGACAGGGATAAGATATTAACGATACTATAACATAACTTAAGAGAGTTGTATATTTTTTCTTTGCCTATCATACTACATTACTATTGTTCCTCCAGTATTTACTTTATAATTTTCATCTGATATACTTACCATGCATACATATCATTATATATATATATATATATATATATATATATATATATATATATGATTAGCACATGTTAAATTTTAAAGTAAGAATTAATTACTATTTTAGAATAATAACTTTCTTGGGCATTGTGGTGGATTAAGTAGTGGTCGATTTATAACACTCAAGTGAACTGAAAGAGTGAGGTTCTGGGTGTGGAACACCTACCTGCGTTTGGTTGCTAATAGTATTCAAGGAGAACTGGTGAGCAAGATGGGATGCATTGATTCCCTGGAGAAACCTGCCATGTCAGTTTTCCTGACATGAACTCAGATGTTCTTATCATCAGAGGACCTTCAGCCCTTGCTATCTCTGAGGGTAGCTATGGTACTCTACAGGGAAGCCCTGGTCCTTTGACAGCTGTTTCTTGGGTATAATGTAGATCCATCATCCTAGTAGTATAGATCCTTTACCCTTATGGTGAGGACTTTCTATGTTCTAACACTAGCATTAAGAATTTCTAGTGAAGACCTTGATACAAACTTGTATGAGACATTATTGGGAGCTGTAGGCCTACAATATGACTATGGCCTCTGAACATATGGCCATGGGCTCTAGCCTCCAGCTTAACTTGTGCACGACATTGCATGTGATCCAGGGCCTCAATTGGATGTGTTTGGTTTCTGGTACATAGATATAACTCTTGAACTCTTTGCATTTGACCAACCATTTGGATGAATATTATAAATAATCCAATAAGTTATGCATTCTCCATTAAATCATTTCCCTTTCAAACATAACATTTAATTTGTTTTGTCTCCTATTTCAAAAGTTTGTATTTTCATTTTATTAATTTCTTATGCATTTCTTTCTGTTTTTCTTTCTTCTTCCAATTATTCATGAAAATATTTGGTAAATATATGCAGGTATCTCAGTAAAACCTTTAACAAAAATTATGTATAGAACATTCAAACACAAACTTTCTGTCAGAATACTAATTTATCCCAGCATCTTTACCACTTCCATCAACTTGAAATTATTTCTTCCTTCTTCTTTCTTTACTCACCACCAAAATAGAAAATGTCTTCTCCACCAAACCTCCACTTCATTCATAAAAACTAGCAAAAAGCCTAGTCAATTTTCTTTCTTTCATTCACTATTATTCTTCACTACTTTGTGAATTATTCTTTATCTTTCCTTCCTCCCTTTTCATTCTCTCATCTTTTGCATTCCAGCCCATTGTCTTTAATCTATTATAGTATATATGGATACTTTAAAAGAATTAAATTGAAGTGAATGAAATTAAAAAATAAGTTTTATATCATGGATTAATATATATATATATATATATATATATATATATATATATATATATGTGTGTGTGTGTGTGTGTGTGTGTGTGTGTGTGTGTGTGTGGTTCTGAATATTATAATATTCTCCTTGTAATATCATCACTGGGACTGGTGTAATTGAACTGAGTAAAATTATGAAAACATAAAAATGTGAAGAAAAAAATAAATTACCACAATAGGGACAGAAAATTTCTATCATATCTAACCCTTATTCCCCACCAAAAAACAACAGTAAAACAAGAAATCAAGACACCATGGTAGTTGCAAAAATGTTTAATTTCTATAAAGCTGATCACATAGGCACTAAAGTAAAGGAAGTCAAATTTAAAAATGTAACATAAAAGAAAGAAGAGTAAAAATGGTAGAGCCATGATCAGGAGGAAAGTACAGCCTCTCAGAGATACAAAATCTAAATATCTGGAAAAAAAATCTTGGTCAGCCAAATACC
Organism: Ctenomys sociabilis; assembly: GCA_004027165.1. Classification (NCBI taxonomy): domain Eukaryota; kingdom Metazoa; phylum Chordata; class Mammalia; order Rodentia; family Ctenomyidae; genus Ctenomys; species Ctenomys sociabilis. The sequence continues at coordinate 9,954 of PVKA01048981.1, forward strand.
TCCTCAGAATAAAACACCAGCAAGCAAGCGCAGGGGGCTAGGGTTTAATCCCTGGGCCTGCTGTTCCCACTCTGACCCTAGGGTGCGCTGAGATGGCAATTGAGACTGGGCATGGTGGTGCACACCTATAATCGCAGTTCTTGGGAAGCTGTAAACAGGCAGATCACTGCGAGTCTGATCTAGTAGTGGGACCCTGAACACAGTGTAAAACCTTCCCTAAAAAAAAAACAAATAAACAACAACAAAAACAAAACAAAACAAAAAACGCAGCCAGAGACATACAGGGCTTACTCGCCCGACAACTCCCCAGAGCTCCTGCCCACAAGTCTACCGAGCAAAGTGGGAATTTTCCCGACTCTTGGCATCATGGTTGAGTGAGTGTGTTGTGAGTCTGAGGGAGAGCCTTTGGCTTATTCCTGTGTGCACTCTGAGCTATCTAGAGCTTAAGGCCCAATGACATCCCAGCCAGAGAACTGCCTGAGACACCCCATACAGGCCTCTCTGGCAAATCTCTGGAACCCCTAAGCCCAAGCCCACCAGGGAAGCAAGAACTTCTATGACTCTCTGGGAACTCGATCCACCCCCACCCTGCCTGTTGAATGTGAGGGAAAGCTTCTGCACTCCCCACTGCTCCCCAGACCAGGGACCAAACAGAGGGGAACTACAGGCTCATAGATGTACCAGAAGAGCTGCAGGAAATAGGAACTGAACACAACAGCAAGATCCAGGCAGGACATAACTGGATAATCTCAAACTTAATGGAATGGCACTCGAATCTCATTATGTGCTAAGGTTATAACTTCACCAAAGCTCTACACCAAAGGTCAGAGGTCAGTGCAATAAAAAATGACAAAGACTAGGAAAAAAATGGAATCACAGGCCTCGAGTCCACCAATAAGTGCAGAGCACACTTGGCTCAGCTGAAATGAATGAATTAACAGAGAAAGAAGCAAAGAAACAAGAGCAGAAATGTATAGAGAAACTCAGACCAGAATTAACACATGAAATAAAAAAAGAAATATTTGAAAGCATAGCATCTGAGGTAATGAATCAAATCCAGAAATGCATGGGGGAAACCCAATGCCCACCCAGAACAAGTGCAGAGAAAACTATTTCAGCTGAAAGTTATGAATTAACAGTGTCAGAAGCAAAGAAACAACAGTAGACAGATAAAGAGGAACTCAAAGCAGAAATAATTTCTGAAACAAAAAGAAAAAAAAAACAATTCTTTGAAATCATAGCTTCTGAAGTAGAGAATCAATTATGGAAATATATAGAGGAAACACAATTTGGAAGAAACTGTGCAGTAAAAGAATAGCTACCTCTAAAGAAGACATTGATAAAAAAATATATATAAGAGATCTGAAATATGACAGATTCCTGGAATGAACAATACAGAAAAGAAATACATCACATGAAGCAGAGTCAAAGAGATACAGAAGAACTGCAAACCTCAATCATGAGTTTACAAAACCGTTTGAGTGAAAGCGAAGACAGAGTTTCAAATATTGAGGACGGTGTTGCAGCTCGTGAAAAGGTGAGAAAAGATCTCTTAAAAACAACAAGAATGCAGGAAAAAATAATATATCACTTGCAAGTTGATACCAAGATGAACAATGTGATATTAATTGGCATAAATGGGAACAAAGGAGTCAATACAAATGACATAAAAAGAATATGGGCAGAAGTAATGACAGAAGACTTCCCAAATATGAAGCAACAATGCAACATTCAGTCAATCGAAGCATACAGAAAACCAAATAATTTCAAGCAAAGTAAAAGCACACCGAAACTTTTAATAGCAAAGATCCCAGAAATCCTATAGAAGAATAATATCCTGAAAGCTACTAGAGAGGAAAGCAGATCACATTCAAAGGAAAACCCATCAGAATTACAGCTGACTTCTCTACCCAAACATGAAGGCAAAGAGAGCATGGAGCAGAGTTCTTCAAGTTCTGCATGAAACCAAATTTCAGTCCAGACTACCATACCCTGTAAAACTATCTTTCCAGTTTCATGGAGAAGTGAAATACTTCCACGACAAAAAACAACTAAAGAATTTCATGATGACAATGTCATCCCTACACAGGCAACTGACAGATGTTCTATAGAGAGACCCCAATGACCAGAACTCCACGAAGGAGAATGGAAAGAACCCCCTAAGCAGGACAGACAAACACAGGATACAAAAGAAAACAACAGCAGGAAAATATCATGAAAAACATACGTCAACACATTTCAATTCTAACCATTAATGTAAAAGGACTCAATTCACCAATTAAGAGAAATAGACTGGCACAGTGGATTAGGAAACAAAATCATACAATATGTTGTATACAGAAAATACACTTAACTCAAGAAGGTATTCATAGTCTCAAAGTGAAAGATAGAAAATACTACATGCCCCAGCAACTCAGAAAAAAGCAAGAGTAGTAATTCTATTCTCAGACAGTCTCTAATTCAAACCACAAAGGACCAAATGACACAAGGAAGGCTTGGTCAGAGGAAAAATTCAACAAAAATTGGTAACACTCATCAATATCTATGCAACAAACACAGGAGCACCCAACTATGTAAGACAAATCTTAATGGATATGAAAAACCTAATAACCAAGACCACAATCTTAACAGAAGAACATAACACACTCTTATCTCAAAAAGATAGATCAAAGAAATTTTCGACCATAGCCATCTACAGCTCAGCTTAATATTATGGCCCCACGATGTATACTTCATTTTTCTACTTTTCTGCTGGATGGTTAAGACCTAGATAGATCAAGACTTATATACCAACACATGAACTTTGTATTTCTTATGTGGTCAGTGAAGTCCCCTCAGGGTTTTTCTTGTAGTCCTATACATTATTCTGTAGATCTTTTGTCTGTGTCTTCCATGTGGATGAGTCACGGCCAATGCCTGACCAGTTTGCTCTCTGTGAAAGCTTAAGAGAAAGTTTTCTCTCCATGTGACTCTCCCCAGGCACACTATAGAACTTCAATCTCTTTCCTCTGTGGCTCCATAATATCCTTGTTCAGAAAACTAGGAACTCAACTGAGTTTCATGATGTTGCAGTACAGGTTCTCCTATGTCCTGAGTCTTCGCTGCCCTATAACTCACTATTGTTGTGGAATGCTGGACTGTGTTGGATTGTGTTGTCGAGTTCAAGCACCTAACTTAGTTGAATGACAATGGAGTGCCGACCTTTGACACGTGTAGACAAAGGAAGGGGTATAGAAAGAAAAAATCATGATGTGTGTGTATAGACAGTACAGTTGGGACAGATAACGCTGTGATTCTACATAATCCTATGAGAGGCAAGATCTGCACTAATTTCCTTTTGTATACAAAAGGAAATGTATAACAAGTAAAATCAATTGAGTCAGATAAGGCAAAGTGAATGGCATAAGCTGCAGGATACTAATCAGCTTTTCTTCTGGATGGTTAACAACCTAAGATCCCAAGTCAGAGTTGAAGAAATAGAAGAGCCACAAGGCCAGCCAACATTTTTGACCTAGCCTTTCAAGGTCAGCGAAGACTCAG